>VYZW01011694.1:0-74882 GCA_013401315.1 Balaeniceps rex
CGCACTTCCCCTCCTTCCCCGCGGTGTCGCCGCCAGCCCCCTCGGGCGCGGCGCGGCGGTGGCTTCGTGGGGTGGATGTGTCGCCGCTCTCCGGGGCGCAGGAGGAACCGGACGGGGCGGGCGGGTGCGGCGCGGAGGCTCGGCGGGGCCCCGCCGGGGAGCCGGGTCCGCCCGGNCGCAGGGTAGCCGGGTCCGCCCGGAGGGTTCCGGAGCGGTCACCAGAGGCGCTGGGAGGAACGAGCTCCTGCGGCGCCCGCTGCCCGCGCAGCGCTGCCGGTACCGGGCTGCCCGTCCCGGCACGCGGGAGCGGAGCGACGGGAGCCCGGTCCGGCTGCAGCGGGGAGATGGTTCAAGCCCCAAAGGTCTGTGTGCGCAGGGGCTGCACCGCCATGGATGGACCTGTCCTGCCTCAGCGCCGGGGAAAGTGTCCTGGAGCACTCGGTTGTAAAAGGACCGGCTAGGGATGTGCCCTCCGCGCAGGGGCGTTATCTGGGGTCTTGAATCTGAGACAAGACACAACTTGCCGGTTAGGAATTGCTTCTGTCTGCTAGCTGTGGAAGGATAGCGAAACCGTGAATTTGGGGGAAATACCTCTTCCTGTCAAACAGAGAATTAGCTGTGTTGTGGGAAAAGGATGTAGTCTTTCAAGGAAATTCTTGTTTCAAAGCAGCTGCCAGTACCTTTTAATTCCAGGCGATACACACGCTATGGGCACGGTACAGTTGCAGCATTGGCTGGTGATGTCGGAGGGATTGTCCTGCAGAGTGCCTTGGGAAGGACTGCAGCCTTCCCTGGGATGTCATCCTCGTTAGGTTAGGGTGCTAATCACATAACTGTGAGGTCTGCTCTGGATATGCATATGCAGCCTAGAGCTCTGCAGCGTGAGTCCTGCTCCGTGCAGTGCTTGGTGCTCATGCGATGGCTGGTGGAGCTGGGGTGGGACCTGACCTTGCACTCTGGGACCTGCACTCTGGGACCTGACCCTGCGCTCAGGCAGGCGGGTGTCCGGGAAGGGTTGCATGGCACTGAGCTTCCGCATGGTCAGGCCGGGTGGATATTTACTGGCGTTTCGTGCATTAGTGAGTTTGCTTTCTAACGTGTTGTCTTCCCTGCAGTTGTCCTGCTGGACTCAAAGGAATCGCAAGCGGAGCTGGGCTGGACCTCGCACCCGTCAAATGGGGTAAGTGCGGTGGTGGGACTGTCCCTCTGTGTGGCTAGAGAGGGTCTGCCTTTTGGTGCTCAGCAGTATTTAAAGTCCACACGTGGAGCCAGTGGAGGGGACTGGCAGCCACAGGGTCTCCTTGAGCTGCAGTGGGTGGGCAGCTCGGCATGAGCTGTCGTGTTGATCAGTGCTGGGCACCCTGGGGAGCAGAGCGAGAAGTGAAGTACTGGTTATGTGAGTGGCACAACCAGTGTGGAACAGCTCCTCAAAATGGATTTTACGCTCCTGTAATAATCAACACCAGCCAGTTAAGGCTTTGTGTTGTAGTCTGCATGCCAGTGCGAGCTCCTAGGGATCAGTTCAGCTCTTGGAAGAGGGCTGTGGCTGGAGTGGGATCGTCAGGAGCTGTGCATCACGTAGGGTTTGTTTGATCAGGTCAGTCTGTAGCTGCTTTCAGGAGAGTGTGTCGGGAAACTCAAGAGTTGTGTTCCTTGCTGCTTTGGGTTCATTTTCCAGAATGGAAACAAACTGTTCAAAGGGAATAGTGATATATCCTGGAGTCATCTGTGTTGCCCAGATGTTAGTCTGCAGAAGAAACTCTGTTTTGGGTACATCTGGTAATCTTGCTTAAATTTACCCTCAGAAAGAATTGGTTTGGGAAGTTGCCAGGTCATCTGTAAGGCTGTGAGGGTCGAATCATTATTTCATTAATCAGAATCTCTGCTGGTAACTTTGGGGAAATACCGTTTCACTTACAGTCAGAGGATTTGTCCTGTTCTAGCTAAAACTCCTGACACAGAAGCTGCTGCTTGCTGTTCACCAAGATATTTGTCCTTGTGTGATGGTGTGACTGGTGACACATCTCCTTGGCCATCTTTGACTTCTCTGGGTAGCCCAACCCCATCTGGTATAATGCTATGTAGTAATGCTGTGCACCTTCCCAGGGACAGAAAATCCAAGGAGCATGTGGGAGATAAAGACTCTGGCTTCTCAGCAGATGGTGTGTCCAGTTTCATATTAGACTTTGTTTTAGAAGGTCTGATGCCAGTGCCTTCTTTCTGGTTGTGTCTCTGTGTTTGCACCTCTGCAAAAAGCTCAGGTGTTAGGTGGTCCAGCAGCACCGCTGTGTTACTACAGCTTGTGGTTTTGGTGGGCTAAGGACTTTCAGTGCCTATGATATAATGGCCTGTAGGTGGAGAGGCTTGTGGTGGTGAGGATATTTATACCAATCGGTGTGTTTCTGCTGGGGCAGCTGGTTCTTGCTTATGGCAGCTCTTGAGCAGTTACAGCCCTTTGTGTTCTTTCCCAGTGGGAAGAAATCAGTGGCGTGGATGAGAATTACAAGCCTATACGCACGTACCA
The DNA here is from genome assembly GCA_013401315.1 of Balaeniceps rex. NCBI lineage: Eukaryota > Metazoa > Chordata > Aves > Pelecaniformes > Balaenicipitidae > Balaeniceps > Balaeniceps rex. The sequence continues at coordinate 2,525 of VYZW01011694.1, forward strand.
GGTCTGCAATGTCATGGAGCCAAACCAGAACAATTGGCTGCAGACAGGCTGGATTGCCAGGCGCGACGGCCAGAGGATCTTCATCGAGCTGAAGTTCACCCTGCGGGACTGCAACAGCATCCCTGGCGTGACGGGCACCTGCAAGGAGACTTTCAACCTGTACTACGTCGAGTCTGACTCTGACCTGGGCCGTAGTGTCCGTGAGAGCAAGCACACCAAGATTGACACCATTGCTGCTGATGAGAGCTTCACGCAGGGGGACCTGGGTGAGCGTAAGATGAAGCTGAACACCGAGCTGAGGGAGATTGGGCACCTGAGCAAGAGAGGCTTCCACCTGGGCTTCCAGGATGTGGGTGCCTGCGTGGCACTGGTCTCTGTGCGGGTCTATTACAAGAAGTGCCTCGCCACCATGCAGAACCTGGCCGTGTTTCCAGACACGGTGGCGGAGACGGCCTTTGCAACTTTGGTGGAAGTTAAGGGCACTTGCGTCGCTCACGCCGAAGTGGACGTAGATAATCCCCCCCGGATGCACTGCAGCGCGGAGGGCGAGTGGCTGGTCCCCATAGGGAAGTGCACGTGTGGTCCCGGCTTCGAGGAGAAGGACGGGGGATGCAGAGGTAAAAGTGGCTGTCGGTGTCCTCTGGCAGTTTTTGTCTGTGTCAGTCCATGTTGCTGCCAGAGTGCTCCAGTTTGCCTGGTGCCTGAGTACAGCTCAGACAAGTGGAATTGCCTTTTGTCAGCGATATGATTTTTTTAGTTGATTGCAGCTCCCCAGCTAATGTCCCATGTTCCCCAGACCTTAATTTGAAGGGTGGTGACTGGGTAAATGGGGCGCGTTGCTGGTAGCTGCTCTGCAGCGCAGTGTTGGCTGGGCAGAAGTGCCAAAGCTCTGAATACTGTCAGGCATTTCCCACAGCTTTATCTATAACTATAAAATTACTCTAGAACATTAATATCCCCATTGTCATGCTTTAGACACAACTTAATAATTTGGTGACTTTACAGCTCGCAAGGTTACGTTTAATGACAGCTGTAAAAATGGATATAACCCCTACCTGAACGGGTATTCCTCTAATGAACCTGGTGCTGTGACCACTTTGATCTCGCTTTCAAAGGCAGGCGAGAGCCAGGCATGCGATCAGCCCTGAGAGTGCGGGACACAGGCTGCCATGCCCCTCCTCTCGGGGTGTGTGAGCCTCTGAAAGGAGAGGGGTGCCGGGCCAATGCCTCTTCCTGGGCACCTTCCTGCTTTGGGCTGTGGTCAGGACCTAGTGCCAGCTCAGCGTGGTCTCAACTGCCTCTGCGCCGAGTCAGGTGCCAGCACGAGCCGGCAGCAGTCCCTGGCAAGCGGAGGCTGCTCTGCGTGCCACGTGGGGAGGTGGGTGTGCATCTCCTATCCCAGGAATGGCTGCTCCTCTGTCCGTCAGCACCCAGGGGCTTTTCTTCTCTGAAAGGTGTAATTGGCTATCAATTGCTAACTGGCAATGTCCATGGCTGCCCTGTTAGCAAAGCTCCTCTGGGGCAGAGGAGAGGTCAGACCACCAGCTGGGACATGCGAGAGAAGATGTTTTCTTCAGTAAGATACACCCTTCACTGCCCATGCCTGGTGTCCAGGCGATACCTTGGACCTGTACCTTTTCAGCTGGTAGGAAATGGATTGAGAGGAAATTAGCTAAATAAGTCCCAAACAGGTACAGTCCCCCTGTGTTTAAGGCATATGGTACAGTAGGAGAGTGAGCTTTTCCTGAGGAATCGGGTCTGTCCTTCAGGAGCTACTTGAGGCTTTTCGGGTTTAAATTGTGCCAACTGTGCCACCTTCCTCCAGCATGCGGGAAGCCCTTCCCGGTGCTCTGGGTAGTGGCTATTCGCTTGATGCCCTTCTTAAGAAGACCTTATTAAAACTATCGAATTGAAATCTCAGTGCTGTTCATTGCTTCAGTGGCTGCATGGCAGCTCGCCATGCTCTCCCCATCTGTTTGTGAGTGGGAATTTACATAGTGAGTCCCAGAAGGCTTTTGCTAATGTTTCAGGTTTCTCTGTGTTGAGTTTAAATAATTCATATTCTCTAAGGAAAAATATTTGAAGTAATTTAATGGACATAATTAAGTTTTTCCCCCCTCTCACAGAAAGCAGGTCATTAGTCACTCTTTGTGGAGCAGCGTCTGATGTCTGGTCAAATATCAGAAAATAGTTTTTAAGGGTTGAAAGTTTTTTGGTTGGTTTTTTTTTTTTTAGAGCCCTGCATTAGCATAGCACTAAGTGAATAACTTTAAAAGATTTCTGATGAAAGCATCTGGGGCTGTGGAAATCCTTCAACAAGGACAAAAGCCCTTGAGCTGGAGGCAGGTAAATACGGTGGGAGTTTGGGGATGTTAAAACAGCCAGGTGATGGCACAGCAAATCTGGCTCCACTGCCTTGGTCCTGTGGCGGTGGCTCTGGAGGGCTCAGCGGGTGCAAGTCTGCCTGATCCTCCTTGCCCGTGAAACTTCTTGGCTGCCGTCTCTGTCGCAGCTCTTGTGGCCATGAGAGGTTGGACCCTAAGTTTGTTCAAGGGCCGCTGTGGGGAGCAGGGACCGCTGGGGGGCTGACCCCCCATCCCGTGGCAGGGGCGGCTGGTGGTTCTCTAGGCTGTCTCGGGTGCCACTTCACAGCTCCTGGCTCTCCCTTATCCTTCGATCTTCTCCGAGGCCTTTCTGGCTGCGCCTACAGCATGGGATGTGCTGGTGTCTGAAATCAATCACCTGTTCACCCCGATGACTGCTGGGGTGGCTGCATATCCAGTGACCCCGCGGGGCCTGGTCGCCAGCCGGATCCAGGGTGGATCTGGGGTGGTGCTTAGGGCCAAGTGCTTCTTGGATCTAAATCAAAAGGAAATCAGATGGCAGAAGCAAAGAAGTTTCCTGAGGCCATCTCACGGCTGGGCTCTGCTCTCTGTTGTGCTCTGAAGCCAGGACGCGCTACGGTGTCCTCCATGGGGACCGGCCGGTGCCCTGGGGCCGTGCTTGCCAGGCAGAGGGGCTGTCTGAGGCTCTTGGCCAGTCTGACCCCAGCCCGGCTGGCCGGCGGAGGTGAGGGGCTTTGCGGCTGCTGGTGCCCTTGGCGTGGTGCAGGGGCCGGGATCGGTGCTTGCGGGCAGGGCTGTGCCTGGTCGGCAGCGCTGGTGGCAGCCGCGGAGCAACCGCGAGGTGTGGGAGGTGCGGGCTTCTCTGCAGGAAGAATGAGCTTTATTTCCCACTGAACTGGTGAATCTGTTTGAACTAAATCATAAAGCTAGTATCCTTGTAACCGTGATTTAAGTGCTGAAATCATCCTGCTGCTGAGAGAACATTTGTATCCTCACACTGGAATTAGGAGAGATGAAAAAAGACTAATAGGATTTACGGCACTGCTAATTACTGCTGAGAGAAAGCCGAGCCTTTTTACTGTCCATCTTTCTATATCTCACCACTTTTCTGAAGAAACCCCAGCGCACCTGACGGGCTTCCATGGGTTTGCATGTTTCTGATGAATCACTTCACTGGTCGTTGAAATGCAGCCATCTCTAGGGTGGAACCGAGCAGCTTTAGCATCTGTTTAACATCTACTCTCAAATAAGAGGAGAGGTTCTGTCACTGTAAATACATTTATACTGCTTTTCTTGTCTAATATATATCTATAGCCAGGTGCTGGTCTGAGCTTACTCTGATCTTAAAACCTATTTCCAGCAGATGCGTGGCAGGCGACTGAGAAGTCCTGTTGCACTGTGGATGATCACCTGTCCATCCCTATTTTGTTTTCGGTAGGCTTCTCAGCACTGATGTCTTTTTACCCTTAATTTTAGCAGGCATGAGCTGTGGCCCCTTCATGCCATTTACTTTGTGGTGTATTGCAATAGCTTTTGCGTAAATGAAACGGTGATGTGGAGGATCTGCCTGACATTTGCTGTAAAGTTGTCTCTTTCTGCTTTATCTTTTCCATCCAATCCCTTGTAATATCTGCAAGGAGAATTTCAACAAAGCCCAAGGTTAATATTTACCAGCCAGATTTGCTGCAAATGAGACAACTTCAACCAGACGTTGAATTAATATGATGGAGACCAGTTTCCAAAAATAGCTGTCAGCCACTCTTCTTTGACAGAAACGTAAATTTGTGCTGTAGCTAAGTTTCCTTCTCAATTTATTTCCCTCCGCTTCTGACAGCAGCAGCGGGAGCCGGCTCTGTGCTGCCATTGTGCTGGGGAAATGCTCCTGCGCTCTGCTCCCCTTCACCACCATCGCCCGCGCAGGGCGGCCTGGCACCGTGCTCATTCTGGTAGATGATGGTCTAATTAGCAGGCTGTATCCCTTGCCTATGCCGGGATGACACTATTGAAACCAATTTTAGGGAGGAAATGGTTTCTAGTGCTTTGTCAGGATTTTTAAGTTACATTTTAAAGTGAATTTGGTGTGGGCGGCCAGGCCAGGTTTGACACCTCCGGTGCTCTCGGTCTGCAGGGACCGGGCAGTGAGGGAGGGCCTGGGCCTAGCCGGGGCACGGGCGCTCAGGCCGGTCCCTGGCCAGTGCTGCTTCTCTTCTATGGCCCAGATAAACACGTGCATGTATTTTTCTTCTCTTGCAATAAGCAGTGAGTGTCGCTGCTTTTCAGGGAAGGAAAACCTCGCACAAGAAGTCGCATCAGTGACTTGCTGTTTGTGGCACCCTTTGGGCATGAGGAGCAGCTGCTGATGTCCATGGTGGCTGTTTGAAAACGGGAATAAAAGAAGTTCCCCTCCTCTTTTCTGCATTACTGAATGGATTTTTGAGCAGCATGTTGGATTCAACATGCCATGTACAGGACACAAGGAGGATTTACTGTATCTCGCTTAGGGAGAAAGCCAGAGAAAATGATAGCCCTTAGGCTCGTTCTTTTGCACCTTTGCTTATAAAGCATGTTGGTCTTCTGGGCTCTCCTGAAAGGAAACTTCAAGGATGGAGAGGGGAAAGGTGTTGCTGTTGTGGGATTTTTCCTTTTCCTGCTCCCTTCCTGTACGTTTTTGATAAACCAGTGCGAGTTCACCAGGCTCGGCTGGGCGGATTTGCACGCTTCGTCCCACTGTGTCGGGTATTCCTGTTGCACAGATAACCTTTCAGCTGCTTTGCCTGCTTGCATACATGGAAATGGGACTTTCCGAGGGCTGGAGGCAAGTCTTCCCGTGGAGCTTTTCCCGGGAGGGTGCAGGCGCGCTCTGGAGAAGGCTCCAGCATGCGAGGCTGTTGGTGCAAGCCTGTGCGTCTGCGGGGTTTTCCTCTGGCTATAGTGGACTGTCTTCAGTCTGTGCTGGGTTCATTGCTGGCAACTTCTGCATAAAGGACGTTGGGGGCTTTACAAGGCGAGCTGGCATGGCTGCTGGTCTCAAAACGTAGGAATAAGATGAAAGGCACAAGTCAATGCTAATTAGAAGAGAGCAGTCTTTGCTAATGGTAACTGCTAGTGATACAAAATGTAATGCACGCTCGACACTGTGCAGTAGGCAAGAAATAGCTTCTCTGATCTACTGCGGGATTCATCAGTGGTCTGCTGAAAAATGGAGGACGCTGGGCTGCAAGTCTGCTCTGCTCATCAGGCTGGGGTGCGTTATTAATGGCTGTAATTGCCTGATGAATCTAACACTGTGTGTAGTATAATTATACTTTATGTCAGCTTACAATTGTTGCTGTTAATGAGGAGACAAGATTTGTGACAGCACAGTCTGGATTCTGATGTGGCCCTTCATTGTTGCTGTTTTCCTAACCCGTTTTCAGGGCCCCCCCCAGTAATTCCTTACCAAAACATGCCCATGCAAAGGCAGCCGGCTGGGCTGTTCCCTTCTCTTCTGCCTGCTGGGGCTGGGGCTGTTGGGTGCTGCAGTTTTCCCTGGGATTGACTCTGGCGGGTGTTTATTCTCCTCTCAAAGCCCTTCAGCAATACCTTTGCCGCCTGCCTGGGCAGCCTGTCCTAGCACCTTGCGCTCCTCGTGTCTATCGCAAATCACCCTTGCAGTCACTTAAGCTTATAACTGCTTGTCCTAGCGCCAGTGAGCAGTGAGAACAGTTCTCTTGTAGCAGATTGTGTCTTGCTACAGATACCTCAGGAAAGTCAATATTATCTTTCCTGTGCTTGGCTCCTTGAATAGTAGGGGAACAAACGGATAAGCAAAGCCTTTGAGGAGATCATCCTGCCTGTTGTGAGTAGTAGGTTTGTGGACAAAAACACAGCTGTAAATACTGTGAAATAGGGTAGTTTCTTCATTGCTGCGAGGCATTACTTGGACATAAACTTGGTCAACGTTTTGAGCAAATTTAAAAGGAAGTTTTTCTGTAAAAAAGAGGATTTGGATAAATTCCTTGATTTTTATGTTCCAAAGAGAAGCGCTACAATAGAGAAAGTGCTTGCTTTTTAAAAAAAACAGTCTTTTCATTTGTGTCCTGTTGTACCTCCCCTTTTAGTGCTTGCCTTTTTGCTGCTGAGCATCACAAACTGAATTGCAGGGGGAGAGATTGCTCTGGTGTTGGACCCATTCGTTTTACACTCATCTGTTGAGAATTCCACGAGTGCCTTTGCCTGGCTGCTGGCATCAGACGGCAGCGTTTGTCTCTCCCCTTCCTTGGGAGAGGGAAAGGCAATTGTTCAGTCGTGTCCGCAGTGGGGAGGCAAGCAGCAGTGCAGGCAGAGAGGGGGCTGTGCCAAAAGCAGGAGCCCCAGGCTGCTTTGACAGAGGAGCGTGTGCCCATGTCTCCTGGGCTGAGTTTTTGCTTCAGGAGCCAGCAGTCCGCAGGCTGGGGGTCCCATGGGGCCATGGGCAGCGGGCAGCTCCTGCCTGGGGAGCGGCAGTGCATCGGCAGATGCACCCACCACTGGGCTGGTGCCTCCCGGAGGTGACTGTGCCTTTCCTTCTGCCAATGCATTGCAGACATTGACTTTAAAAAAAGAAAAATAAAGTCCAAAAGCAGTGGCCTGGCCCTGAAGGCTCCTGACACCATCTTTCTCTTAATGACAGCAAGCTGTGAGTGAGGCTTGTGTCCTTGTAAGTCTCAGTGGCTGCCTTGCGCATCAGCAGCTCTCTGCTGCGAGGGGCCGGCGGGCAGCGATGCTCCTGCTGTGGCTGGTGGCTCGGCAGGGACATGTAAGAGCAGGCTCTGGGTGCAGGCAAAGGCCATGCTCCCTGTGGTCTGAGGAGAGCCTCTGGGGTGGAAGTGCAATGCCTTACACCAAGCCAAGTCCCTCCTTGTTGTTCTGGGAATTGGCCACTTCGTTTGCCTGGTAGCAGAGGAGGAGGAAGGAAAGCATCTGAAGGCCATGTGAGCTGGAGACTTCCTGAGCAGGCTGTCTCCTTCTGGAAGATGTTTTTGGAAATCGAGTGCATGTGTGCTCTGCATGGCCAGAGCTTGCTCTTGGTGAGCAAAAGTTTGGGGCAGGAGTGGGAAGTGGTAGTGGTAAGATGCTTTCCTGTGCATTGCACGTGTCCCATCAAGGCATCATGTCACTACAGTGTCCTTAGATGGAAAATAAGTAGTTCAACTGAAAGTTAAAGAAATTTATAATAATAAATTACAGTATTTTGTCATTTAGTGCAAAGATACCTCCTGAAGCCTAAGGTCTGCTTTTCTGTTTAAATACAAAAAAGGTGGATCCAAATGTACAGCGCTTGGGGCTTTTGATTTGTTTCATCTTTTATACATTAGCTTACAAACCTGTATGCGCTTCTGGAGTTTATTTTATCTTCTGACTGATGCTTGAATATTATGCATAATAAGTTTATTTTTTCTCTTGGGATTCTGTAAGTTGTACAAAGCACCAGGTTTTACTTTCATCACTGATGCAGCCACCGGCATCCGGCACAGACAGACGCTGCACTCGCGGGGCCGGTGCTGATGCACAGGTTTAGCAGCACTTGTCAGGGCTGGAGCCAGGCACACCGTGGCTGTGCAGGTGGTAGTGGGGTGGGAAATGGGGGATACACATCAAGTGGGGGCTGTGGGAGTAAATCTGTGCCTGCTGCTGAAGGAATAATGGCTGAGGAAATTTATACTTCAGTTTCCTTTCTGAATTATGGTTTGGCTTTTTCCTCCTGGGTCTTGTGTTCTAGCAGAACTTGGCTGCTTTGTGACCTGGGCAGAGCGATAGTGTGAAGGCGTGGAGAGCTTTGCACTGAATGAATTTGGAGTATCCGCCTCCATCTGCCCATTAGCAGCCTCCGTGGTAGCCATAATGCCTTATGGTAGATGCTACTTTCCATCAGTCACGCATATGAAACACCCATGTAAAATATGCTTTCTCTTCAGTCTTTTTTTGGAGTAATGATCAAGCTTGGAGATATTTATTATTCGGGATTGCATATTATATTGCAGTTTTACAGTGTGTCTGAAATAATTATGGCTATGGAAATTGTGGCAGAGCCAGACACAAATTACTCTATGACACTTAATTTTAGAGCAAACTACTCAGAAAATTACAAGCATCACAATTCGTCTGCAGAATTCTTGTCAGGCTTAAGGTTATAGATCCCTGGCTGCTAGATGGACATGCTGGTTATTCTGTTGAAATACGGGGGAAAACAGATCTTACCCATGGCTAAGGGAGTTTGTGTGGGATAAAGCACGTGGTAGGAGTAGGGTGCATTGGAGATGCAGGTCAGCCAGCCCTTTGCAGGGGATCATTTGGCAGATACATTAGGGAACTGAAAGAGACAACAGTAAATTGCAGTTGGCTCAGTGGATGTGCCTTAGTGTGTCCTTGAGGAAAATTCCTGCATAAATAGCAACGAGGTTCTGTTCAGTACTGCCCTAGCACTGAGTTCAAGCAATTCTGAATTCTTTCAGATATTTCAAGACTGTCTTACTAATATTCTTGGGTATTTAATTTTCTTCTGGACTAAATCACTGAATTTAATTTCAGCTATTAAGAGCTCATTGTTGGAGATGCACAAAGATCTAGCCTCTGGACACAGGTTTTCATTTCAGTGCTCTTCAAATTATTTAACAAGGGCAAAAATTATAGAGTAGCATTGTCCTAAAGGTTTCAGAGATGCTGGGAATGTGTTGGACTGTTGAAAAGTATTTTTGAAAAGCAGTTATTAAAAAAAAAAAAAAAAGTTTGCAGAAGACAAGCTGCCTTTGAATTCACAGCCTGAAATACCTGTCCTGGCAGGCAAGGTACCAAGGTAAGAGGAGCTGGAGACCCAATCCAGTGCTCGTATTGATCACTCCCTCACGATGACTTTGTCCTTCTTGCACAGGCGCGGAGATTGGACACTATTTTTTTCCCTTCCTCACAGTGGGGCTCTATAACGGCATCGCGCTCTGCCTGCGAAGTATTGATTACAGTTTTTGCAATAAGACAAGGCAAGATTGCAAACCCAGCATGTAACGGGAAGACAGGAGCCTCTCTATTACCTGAGGACATTTGTGGACAAGGCTCTTTCACCAGCTCAATACACCACTAAAACTTTATTTGTGCTCCAAGTCCGTCCTTCGCCGGGAGGGACTGTTGGTCTGCTGGGGTGCCTTGACCCCCAGGTGCTGTAATGGTTCTCACTGCGGCACCCGCTCCGCGGCGGCTGCTTGTTTTCCCTAGCTGCTGTCTTTCCTAAATGGCATTTTTATGAATGCCTACTTCAGCAGAGAAAATTAACACACGTTAAAAGCAGATGAACTTTGTCAAATACAATTTCATGACAAAAAATGGAAAGGAATTGATTTTGGAAGACAACCCAGTTGTAGTGTTAATTATAAATGACTGTATAGGCGTTTTGGGTGAAACTGCAGGCATTATTGATTCATGCTGGCATGCACGCGGCTCTTCCGCTATCTGCAGGAGTTCAGCAACGTGAAGAAATTCAATAGTGCTAACGCAGGCAGTGTCCTTCGTGGTTTTTTCTTTCTTCGAAGATATCTGCAAGGTTTGTGGGTCAACAAGCTGTTCTGAGACAGTTTGGTGAGGGGGAAAAAAAAAAAGGCAGAACCCATCAAAAGCATTAAGACTAAATGCTGAGTGTGTAAACAAACCAACAAACTGTGATATGAAGAAAATGATACCAGACAGCAAGGAGGGGTAAGTGTGGCTACAAGGGCATTGATGGAGCTCACTGCTGAGACAGCGAACGCCTTCCACAGCTGGTGAGGGGTTTATCCTCTGGTGCCAGAGGAGCCGACCCAGGGCCGTGGTCTTCACCAGGCGCCGACGCTAGCGCGGGCGTGCTTGCGCAGAGCTGCGGCCATGCTGCGTGCTCCTTCCCTCCCCCTCTGCCCAGCAGCGGGGTCGCTGCCGGACCCTTCGACCCACCACCTGGCTGCCCTGGGCTGGGTGTTGTGCCTCGGCATGGTCACTCTTAACAGAAACTGCACTGATGCGTACAGAATTGCTAATAACGTTTTCATTAGGAAGTGGCATCTCTGTTGCATGGTGCGGGTCTGGAGTCCGGGTGTGAGAGTTGTGGTGGCCTGTGTCCACATCCAGGTCCGGGGGGGGAAGGGGGGTCGCGGCTGAAGGTGAGAGGAGGCCGTGTTGGCGTCTGTCACTGGTTTTGTGCGGCTGGGCTGGGAAGCGCTGCCCCAGCGTGGCATCCTGAAATGGTCTTTGAAAGGGTCCTCCTGAACTGCACCCCAGGTGGGATCTTCAGGCGAGTCCTTCTCTGTCCGTAGCGTAGCACGGCATAACTGGAGAAGCGAAGAAGGGAACACACACATGCACACACGTTTTTTCCACCTATGGAGACGGGCAGAAAGTATATTTGATGGGTTTTGCCTGATTTTTGTATGGACATTAACATGAAGTTGTCTGGGTTAAGTAGCTTTATTCCTAAATCCATGTTATGAAGCAATTTCAGCCTAGTATTTAATCTTCCATCTGTGCTCATTCTCTTAGTATTTTATGCTAAGCTTCAGGATTTACTTAGGTGTCGGCCCCTTCCCCTCTGCAAAGTGATGAAGCCTTTTTAATTGGAAGAGACTCGTAAGCTGCAGGAAATGGATTTTTGGTTTTACTGGGCTCTGCGATGTGTCTGGGGCAGTGTTGGTGAACGCTCGCATAATTCTGCTCACATTTGTCCATTGAAACCCACTGTGTGATTTACAAAACTTCTTGCAGCTGATGCAGCTACGTTGTGCAGAGCAGCGGGACGCTCGCACAAGCTTGAGGAAGGACGGACAGCTTCACTGCCTCAGCCAGCAGTGGGCCCAGTGGATCAACGCCCTGTACGGGTGCAGGAAAGTCACATCGGTGGAGGTGTGATGGCTGAAAGGCTGAGGGTCGCGTAGCCAGGATGGAGCTGGAGAGCCTCTGCTCTGGCTTCTGATGTGGGAGTAGAATTTGGTTCCGCAGCGTGTCCGTCACAGGCTTCTCCCCTGAGCAGGCAGTGGGGGGTCCTGCCCTTCTTCCCAGTGCTGCTGACATCCGCAGCATCTCCCCCGGGGTCACAGCCACAGCTACGTGGCCGCCTGGTCCCCAGGCGTGCAGTCCCTGGAGCAGGTGGCAGAGGGGAAATTTCCTTTAAACTTGCTGAGTTACAGAATTGCACCTTCATTTACTCACCCAGGCCGTCTGCTCTTTTACAGAAAATTGTCTTTTCCCTAGGAGGCGAGTTGCTGCCAATGCAATTACAGTCAGAGACGTGCTGCTTGGCCCTGCTCTCGATAAGATTGCATGTGGAGGCCGTGGGTCTGTGGGAAGGGGGGATGCTCTCTGGACAGAAGCTTTGCATTCGGCTTAACTGCTCCATGGGAGAACGCTAGCAGGAGCGGCGTTTGTCCGAGAGGCTGCTGGAAGAGGATTCGGTCTTTCCTCTCACTTGGTTAAAAGCCAATTTTTTTTCTTTGTGTGTGTGTAAACCAACATGCAGAGCATTCGTAGAGGAAAGCTGTGAATCCTTAAGGGTCAACTTCTGTCTTTGGTTGTGCAGGCAGTTTGCTGGCTGGACCTCCAGAGACCCGAGTCCTGTTCTTGGCCCTATTTTCCTGTATGACTTTGTGCAGATCATATGGTTGTTCTGCCCCAGTTTCCCGCTTGTCAGTGTGGTTAATGTTTCCATACTTCAAAAAGAAAACAAAGGTTAACTTAATTGTTTGAGGTAGTCAACTGTTGCAGTGATGGGTATGATGAGTGCACAACGTAAAAGGCTGCTGACCAGCTGGTAAATACTGCCAGGGTGATTAATAACTTCGTTTTACTGCTGCATGCAAAATCTTGGCCATGCTTGACTTGAACAGTGACTACGATCAACCCTGGAGCTTACAGAGCCTGTGTCCTGCAGTCAGGTTGTCCTACTTGATGCCCATAGTGAGTCACTTTTAATCACTGTTCGTTGATTAACAAGATAGAGCTGCTCAAACTCTGATGCCCTTTTGTGGATTAATCAGGATTTCAGCCGGGGATCTCTTCTGCCATTTTTTAAGCCAAAACTTGTACCCTCAGCTAGCTGCAGCTTAGAAGATGTCAAGATTCTTGCTGGTGAAGGAGCAGCTTCAGCATCCTTGGAGCTGTGACTCTAAGTCCCTGGCTGGAGAGGAAGGTTGTGCCTGGGAGCTGCTGGCAGAAAAACCCAGTTGGCAGGCTTCATGGTGCTGTGAGGTGGAGATGTCTGAGCTGCTGGGGAGGGAAAATTAAAGCTGTCCCATGCCAGCTGAGTGGGAAACCATGCATTTTTGAACTCTGCATCCTCAATTGCCACTGCTTTCCCTATGGCACAGGCTGGGCATGAGAGAGGACGTTGCCTTCTCAATAGAGCCACCTGCTCTTGTCCGAGGAGCTGTGGCAGATCAGTTGGTAAGAGAAACCCTTCCCGTGGGTGCATCATGACAGGTAATCTGCCAAGCTGCAGCACAAATCAATGTTGCTTGTTCTGCTACTGGTTTGATCGTGTGTGCATACAGTGTTATATCAAGGAGGGAACACGTGCTCTCTCTGTCAGTGAAATGAATAAGGCACGCCTGGTAAACAGGGAGTAGCTTGTGTGGGCAGTGATGATGGAGCTGGAGAGAGGCAATTGATCTGTCTGACCCATCCAGCTGCTTCTCTTTGGCTCTAGGAGAATGTATTATTGAATTTTATTATTTAATAATTAAGTTGCAATAGTACCAGAGGACAAGGAATAGGACAGAAAATGGTGTACTTCATTCTATAAATTGATGGCCCGATCTCGAGAGCTGCCACATACCCACTGCAAAAACAAGCACTGTGAAATAACAGGGACACCTAAACCAGCTGGGGGCCAAGAAAAACACTTGTAGGATGAGGTGGAAGAGGGTGGGAGTTTATCTCAGAAAAGAAATAGAGATGCACACATGATGCATCACATGCTGGGGCACTTTTGTTCTTCTCAAGTGTAAGATTCAGACAACCAAGGAACAAAATTAACAATTAAGCCCACTGCCTGAGCTGTGCCCAGGCTCCTCGTGGGACGTGCTCGCACAGGGTCGGCGTGCCTGTGTTTCTGGGAAATGCAAATCGAGGCGTTTCGTACAGTTATTAATCGACATACCTTCTGACAGACACTTTTGTAAACTTACTTCTCCTAGCTATTAGAAAACAGGGAGGAACAGCCTGAAAGATGCTTCTCATTTGAAAACGTTCAATTTCCTATGATGAGATGTCAAATTTATGTGACTGTCAGGCTCACCTTTAAATCCGAGGTATGGCAGCAGTATGCTCTGGGTTTAGTGCTCAGGTTCCATCAAGTTTGTAAACAAGATTGATTTTTCTGTTCTGCCTGACAGAGGGTGCGAGCAGGAATCTCACACCAGCGTTCAGGCTTTGATGGCGTAACGAGATAGTTTTCTCCCCGCAGGGACGGATGAGCTTGAGCTGGAGCCGCAGCAGACAGAGGCTGCAATCGATGTGCAGCACTGAAGCCTGCGAGCCCCTGTCCCATCCCGGGGCTGTCTGCCAGGAGGCACCAGGCGACCAGCTGTGCCCTGGCTCTGCTCTCGGGGCGCAGGTCTCCCCGTGTCCTCCAGCTGCTGGGAGAAGGGCTGCTTCTGTGGCCATGCGAGCCCCGGCTCTGGGCGTGCGCCCAGGTCATCTCCCCGCAGAGCTGGGAGGAAACGCTTGAGTGTTTGGGGGAGTTCAAACGTTGTCCCCAGAGTGCAGGGACCGCGGGATCTGGGGGTCTGCTGATTCTCTGCCTCTTCGGGATGGGTGCAGCACGTGTTCGGCTCACTGCCAGTGGCTCTTTCAGCAGAGACCTCCAAGTGCTCAACCCTCCCTTGTGCTGGGTTTCTCTGTTGAAATCTGGCTGCCTCCCCCGTTGTGGTAGGATGTGCTCCCAGGCTTCCGCTCTCTGGCAGCGGCTGTGCCCTGTGCGTGCGGGGTGTTGGGGTCTTTAGCAGGCCATTGGTGATATTTCTGCCCTGTGTTGTGGTCAGTGCTGCCTAACTAAAGGAAAAGCAAGCTAACTGTCTCTGTTACAGGAATGTAACATTAGTTTTGGTTTGGTTTCTCAAATACAAAGGGGAAGCTGGAAGTTTTGGGAGTGATTTAAACAGTTGCTAGTTTTTCCCATTTCATCTAGCACCCTATGTAGGGAATGACATTTACTATGCATTGTGGCTTGCCGTCTTAATCTTACTTCTCTGTTGTGTTTGTCAAGCCCGTGCTTTTAAAGGTTAGCTTTATCTGGTATTGGAGGCATGCAGACTGAGATGGGAGAGATGAATATAGAACCGCAGGCTCTCGAGTGCTGCACTGGCAGCAGCTGTTGCCGAGAGTTTGCAAGATCAAGAGCAAATGTCAATTCTTCTTCCTAGAAACACATGTTTTCCTAGAAATCCCACCTCCAGCACCTCTCAGGAGAGGATGCTCCAGCTGTCCGGCAGGTACCGACAGCCGGTGAAGGTGTCTGGGCTCCTCTTGCAGCCAGTGAGAGCAGTGAGGGCTCCTGGCACGTGGATCATCTCACCCAGTGCCAACACTGCAGGCAGCTCAGGCAGAGAAGAAACGCCAGCATGCCTCCAGTGACCGCTGCGGGGTCCTGATGTCCAGCTCGGTCACCAGCTCAGCTGGCCAGAGCCCACTGATGAGGCTGCCCTTCGTGTCTGGGCGACTGCAGCATGTGCTGAAATGCTTTGTCTTGTCCAGTTCAGCTAGGAACCACAGCCAAGAGGGGCCCAGGAATATAACCTGCTGATTTTGGTTGCCTCATTTTTTTTAAAGTTTTGGGTTTTTTTATTCTCCATTTTAACAATTTAACTCTTCAGTTTTGCTATAGAAATATAATGTTGAGTTCACATCAGTTGGAAAGTTGCAGTTTCCATTCCAGATACAAGGAAGTCTCTCTTCATTTCTTGGGCATGACTGGAATGGGCTTGAGGAGGCCAAATCTGCTGCTTTCTGCAGGCTTTGCTTGCGTTGGGTGACACGGCAGCACAAGATCTTGTCTGGCAAGGAGCAAGGCTTTTAGGTGGCTCTTGAAAGGCTGTATCTGTTATGTAAGAAAAGCAAAAATACCTCATGTGTGTTGCTGCTCCCAGCTCTGCCAAGCTGTTGTCTGTCATGTGCCAGCGGCCAGGGGATGAAGGGACCACTGGGAGTAGAAACCTCAGCCATGGTGCTGTGGTCCCTCCCCATGTGTGACTGCAGGGCACTGAATTTCTAAAGACCTTGCGGTAGATGAAATAACCTCCCCTTAAATGTTCACCCATTTTCAGGGTGCTGTGTCTACTGCTTTGTCCTCAGATCACAGCTTTAGCTGCCAGTTTTATATCAAGATAAAAATTAATGAACCAGAGTGCACTGGAATAATCTGCTTTAAAAGGAACAGTCTCAGCAGCCAACTCCTTAAAAATTATAAGAGAGGGGACTGCGTTAGTGGAGCTGTTCATCTAGGAACTCTACAAGTGATTAAGTTTAAATATTCAGGGAGCTGATGAAGGGGTAGCAGACAGCACCACACCAAGAAGATGAAGAAGCCAAGCAAAACATGAGTGCTTCTGTTTGGCTTAAAATCCAGCTGAGACGAACTCCTGCCCCTCAGGCTGGCCCTGCTGGGGGTCACCCCTCAGCGCTGAGGGGCTGCCAGCCTGAGGGGACCCCTGTGCGGGCAGGCAGGAGGTGTGCATGGGGCACGCCTGCCCCATCCCCTGTGGGGCACCCAGCAATGACAGGCACACGTTTCTTTGCAGGCTGCTTCCTTTTCACATGTTTTAGGGTCAAACTGAAACTGTTGCACACTGCTTTATGGAGTTTTGCAGCCTTTTTTGTTGTTTTGTAAGGTAGTAAGTCTCATGTGGAACTGGCTTCTGGGTGTCCTGCTAGGGGTATTGCTTGTAGGCTGCATTGCTGCTTGTAGCAAAGATCAAGCAAATCCTTGACCAGTGTGTGAATTATTGTTTGTTTGCATATCAAAAGTACTTTCAAAAGGATAAGGGAAGCCTGTGTATGACCTATAAAAGCAAATTTATACTGCTGTTAACTTCAGCACATACCTCACTGCCTGCAGTGACAGCTATATAATCCACAATGATAAAGCTGTAGCTGCCACTGACATGGCCTTGTGGCTTGGGTTTGTGTATGAAGCTCTGGTGTCTGATGAGGTCTCCAACTTTTCTGTTTTCAATATTCCTCCCCTTTTAGGGCGGTTGCTGAGTCTTGCTATGGCTCCCATGTCATTTCTGCTCCACTCACCTGACTCTGAACCCTAAGCCATGTATTCTCCATACCCTGCATCTTTCCCCCGTGTCCCTCCAGAACCTCCACGTGTTGCTCCAGCTGATGTCTGGCCATTCCTCCAGCCCCTTGAAAGGGTCCCTCAGCCTGGAAGTCAGTGAAGAGCTACAGCATCCAAATGTCCATTCTGGGTCAAACCAAAGGCACATCTCTCCTGGTGCCAGGATCATGCAGGCGCTCAGGGAAGGTAGCTTGGAGGGTGATACCTGCTGGCCAGTGGCAGGCAAAAGATGTCCCAGGAAATGGGGAAATGCAGTCATCTTACGTATCCCCCATTCATCTTGTGGTCTTCTTCCTATAACTCCCTCTCTCTGTCTTTTCAGCTTGCCTTCCTGGATTTTACAAGCTTTCCCTCCGTCTCCCTTTCTGCTCTCCTTGCCCTGAGCACAGCTTCACGCATGAGGAAGCCTCCACGTTCTGTTCATGCCAGAAGAACTACTCCAGGTCCCCGTCAGACCCACCATCTGCCTCCTGCACACGTATGTCTCGCTGAAATGACAGCTCTTTGTAAAGCGAGGATACAGGGATCCAGACGATGCGTCTGGCCTGCAGCGCAGAGCGCAGTGGGTGCCCGGGAGGCTGCCCGAGGCTGTCCCCCTGCTAGCCCCTGGGAGCTGTGCCTGGGCACGCGTGTCCCTGGGAGGTCCTGTCTGCGCTAGGGTACTGCCACGGTGGGGAGGGGATGGAGGGGCTGTCCCTACACCAAAGAGCTCGCAGACTGAGGCTGCAATCTGATGAGACAGACGTGTGGTCAGGCTTGCAGACTCCCTGGTAAAACTAGGGCACAGTCATTTAGTCAATATAGTTCACAGATTTTTAATGAAATGGTCTCTAGTTAATTGGATTGGACCCCAGCTACTCCAGTGATGGATGCTGTGCAGCTGCCTGCACAGTCATGAGAAACCCTCCCGAGAGCGAGCGTGGCTGGGCAGTGTCCGACCAGCGGCAGGGCTCCTGGGTCCCCTGCAGCTGCACCCCGGGGAGGTGCCAGGTCCATCCAGGTGCTTCTTGCACGCTGTGTGAGCTGCGGCTTGCTGTATATAACACGTCCCTCCGGCAGGGATCCTCTGCTGGTGTCCCCACTGTGCTGAGTGTATCAGTGCACCCGTGTCCCCTTGCGCTGTCACATGCTGTGGCTGCCCGGGACTGTGCTCTCTTGCTCCGCCACCGGTCCCTGTGCTGCTGCTCACAGAGGACCCGTAGGTTCGCCCTCCTCCCCAGGCAGCACCCAGCTGTCCTGGCGCCCATGCACAGACACTTTTTCTGCTTCCAGGTCCACCCTCTGCCCCAAGGAACCTCGTCTACAGCCTGCAGCAGTCGTCACTGGTCCTGGAGTGGAGCGCCCCCGCTGACGCGGGCGGCCGGAGTGACCTGACGTACAGCCTGTGGTGCGGCCGGTGCCCGGCGGCTCTGCGGGGCCGCTGTGAGCAGTGCGGCAGCGGTGTGGGCTTCGTGCCGCAGCAGACAGGGCTCGTGGACCGGACTGTCACCCTGGTGAACCTGCTGCCTCACGTCAACTACACCATCCGTGTGGCGGCTGTCAACGGTGTCTCAGGTGTCAGCCCGCTGTCGGGGCAGCAGTACGCTGAGGTCAACATCTCCACCGGCCTCGCAGGTACGGCTGCCCCGTAGCGTACGCGACCGCTGAAGGCGGGCGGTGCATCACCCCCACTGCACCAAGAAAGCAGTTGCCCGCACTGTCTTACACTTGCGTGTCACCTCGGGGGTTTATGAGTCTGCTCAGTGGCCGGTTTCATGGCTTAATTGCCAGGAGGATGCAGGGTCTGGAGGTGGTGTGGGCACCATCCTCGGGCTCTGCCGGCCCGGCACCGCGGCAGTGCCCCGATTCCTCTTGGTTTGCTCCGGTGGTGCAGACATGGTGCTCAGTGATGGCGGGCAGCACAACAGCACAGGCAGGAGGGGGAGATGGAGACCGGCCTGTGACACTCCCGAGGTGGTTTCAGTTGGTGCCGCGGGGAGGCAAGGAGGCCATGTGCTGGAGGAGCCCGTGGCACTGTTGTCTCCCACTGCACTGTGCTGCCTTGCAGCAGGGTGGCAGTGAACGTGGTGGCAGCCTGTGCTTCTCCCAAGGGACGAGTCTGCTCTGTGATCCGTCTGCAGCTTGAATTTACAGATCACAGAAAAGCACCTTCAAAGAAACATTTGCAGCCCATTCACAAAATACCCTCCTTAAAATAGATAATTCAAATATTGGCTATCCTTTGGAAACAAACCAGATTAATTTCATGTCTCTTCTGTGCCGGCCTGTGGCACAGTTTCTTACTGTAAGCATCCCTTTCCACTTCACGTTTCACTGTTTCTATTCCCTTACGTGAGGGGAAGCGAGCATCCAGCCTGCCTGCATGCACGGGGCCGCTGGCCAGCCGGAGGGGATTGATCCCTCCTGAGTTGTTAGCTGTGCCTAAGGGAGATCAGCTCTGGCTTGTTGTGTCCTTGTCTGTT
Organism: Balaeniceps rex; assembly: GCA_013401315.1. Classification (NCBI taxonomy): domain Eukaryota; kingdom Metazoa; phylum Chordata; class Aves; order Pelecaniformes; family Balaenicipitidae; genus Balaeniceps; species Balaeniceps rex. The sequence continues at coordinate 21,643 of VYZW01011694.1, forward strand.
CCTCTGTGGTTACATTATTAATTTGCATGAAAACCCTTTGCCAAGCCACAGTTAATGGAGACAGATGATACTCACATACCTCGTGGCAGGAAATGGCCAACAATTTCATCTGAAGAGATTAAACTTTGATCTTGTTACAATAATTTTCCCACCACTTGATCAAATGTTTCTGTGCGTGTTGTTGCTTTCTCTTCCCTCATATAATAATTTCTGTGAACCCGTTGGGTGGATGCTGTGCCGCAGACTGCTCTTCAGTGGAGGTGTCATTCCTCATTAGGATCTTTGCTGTTCAAGGATGGATTTAGCTCTGGGAAGATCTTCTGTCTCCTGAGCTCAGGCTATTCCTGAGCCAGCGTACAAGCTAGGGGAAGGGTGAGCGTAACGAGGTCTAATAACGAGCCGTTCCTCCAGAGGCTCCTGCCTGGTGTTGGGCAGAGGGCAGGGGGACTGGTGCTCGGGAGCTGCCTTCTCACCTGCAACTTCAGGTCTGAGCTGGGGACAAGAGGCTGGGTAAGGGCAGCAAATGCCCCGTCCTCTGTAGGGAGTGAAGCAACAAGTCCGTGATGCCAACCCATGCCTTAGCCATTCATCTGCTTAATACAGCTTTTCCTCTGGGTAGAGTGGGAATCTCAACCCCTTACTCAACACTGCGTACTCCTGAAGGAACTGAAATACGCACAGAGAATATGGCATAATTAATCTTGTAATCTGTTCAAAATCAATGTCTCTTGTCGAGCTGTCAAGTCTCCGGATGCAGATGGTGGCTCAGAATTAGCCGAGCAGCTGAGGCTCAGGAAGTTTCTTGAAACACTTACATTTTTTGCTGCTGAAGGTGTCCCCTCCTGGGGGCAGTGCCAGGCTGGACCTGCTCCGTCTGCAGGTGCCCAGGTGGTCCAGTTCCTCTCGCTTTGGCACTGTGGGCAAGAAGCAGCAGTGATGATTAACCTGCGCCTATTGGCAAGGAGGGGGAGAAGGTCATCTCCTGGGGAGGCGGCTCCTCAGTCCAGTTTGCCTGTAATGCCCCTCTCGGGCAAGAGCTCCCCCGCTGTGAGGACTGTGCATGGGAGGGGACCCGGTGCAGGCAGGACGCAGAGCCATGGCTGGCACGGGCGGCTTGCGGAGCCGCTCTGTGGAGCGTGCTGTCTCCAGCGACTCCTGAGCCCTGGAGCCCCTTATCATTAAAGCCCATCACAGAAGTGCTGGATGGGGCTGGAGATCAGGAGAAAGGGAGACTTCAGGGATGCCTGAAGCAGTGGTGACTTCTTGGCGGCTACAATGCGGTGGTCTCGGGGAAGTCATTTGCAGCAGCAGGGAAGCTCTGTCTGCAGATATGCAGATTCAGAGGAAAAATTAAACGAAGAAACAAGACCCTATTGAGCTGTCAGATCCCTGCCTCTCTAAATATAGCTCTGAGTGCAGCTTTCGCACTGCCCTTCCCCTTCAGCAGTCACAAGAGGGAATTAGCAGTTGTTCATTGTATTTGTGGGGGAAAAGAAAAGATGCTATTTAGCCTGCAGGAGGCAAAATTAATACTGTGTTTTTTCTAATCTGGCCCCAGCGTGGGACTAAATAAAAGTGTTTGAGGAGTGAGCGGAGCTGTTTACCTGCAGGAGTAGAGCTGCATTAGCTATGTAAATGTACACTCAGGGACGATGTCATTTATATTCCCGGCAGGGATCAGCTCCTATCTTAAAGGGCTTTTAAATCTGTTGCAGATTAATAATGCAGCCAGTGCCGAAATGCATTCTCCTTTCTCAGACTGCGGGGAAGTGGTTTGTGCTGAATTAGGTCCTCTGAAGTAGACTTCTCTGCGCCTGCTTGTTGCTGGTGCAGCAACCCCAGCCCAGCCACAGCGAGGAGGGGCGGGGGGGCCACAGGCTGAGCTGACGCCGGGGTGAGGGCATGTGCTTGCCTGGTGAGAACCGAACCTGGAAGAGCTGCACGGTAACTGATGAGGCTGCTTCTCTGGTTTGGAAAGAAGGACCCTGGCGCAGGAGTTGCCCGGGACAGCGCTCAGTGCGTTTTCTGCGTTGGGGCGTTAATAACGGCTGACAGAGGGGAGAGGCTGGCTCTCCCAGCACGAGCAGTGCTGCGGTGCAGGGTGGCAGAGGTGTTCAAGGGCGATGGCAAGTTCTGTCCATCCGATTGCCACTCACCCCATGCAGGGAGCAGCAGACAGCATGGTGGGCAGGTTGTGGTCTGCTCCTGCTTGCTGTGTGTCTGCTTGGCTGCCCTGGCTCTGAAAAGGTATGGGGAGAGCGTTCCTGGAGGTGGCTGAGCGCAGGAGCTGGGGCTGGGCACCAAAGAGGCTCTACCTGCTGCATGGCCTGCAGGCACTCTTGGTTCAACTCCATCTTTAAGTACTTGCTGTTGTCCCTCTCTAACCCCTTTGGGTTTTGGACGTAGTGGGTCCTTCTGTGGAGGGACACAGTGCACACCTAGTTTTATGGCTTTTCTGCTGGTACACTGGTTAATTAAGAGGAGCAAACCCACATATAATGGAATAGAGTTTATAAAATCAGGCAGAGTGGTGAATAATTTAATGTTTGCTTTTTCAGAATAGAGGTAATGTTAGGGGAGCTTAAAATATTGATGGGAAACACATTTTTTTTACAGTGTGAAATGCTTTATAGTCTGTGTGATTTTCCTTAATCCCTTTTAAACATGTTTGAGGCTAGTGCCTGCTTTTCTGGCGTGTACCATGGGTTCTGCTCTACAGCCCATCACTAGGTGAGTGTGATTTTTTTCCTGATGACTTTAAGTCAGGACCACTTGTTCAGGTTTCTTCAGTCCGTTTGCTAGATTCATAGATACAGGAGGGCATCTGTGTGATATTTTATTGATGGGAATCATATAAAACAGCAAGGAGCACTTAACTTAGTTTACAGGAGCAAAACCCAAGTTAAGCGTCAGGCTGGCCTCAGCCACCTGAATCACTTGTCATTTTGTAAAACATGCAGTGGCGTGCACTCGTGTAGAGGCCGTGGGCTCATGGTGGGGATTACCCTGCTGTCCCAGCAACGAGAGCTGTGAGAGTGCCTGTGTACGTTTCTGTTTGTGCACGTGGGTCAGTGTGTGTTTGCGAGACTGATGAAGGAAGTTGAGAATATTTATCTTTTTTTTTTCATCTTATTGAAACACTTCTTACATATGAAAATCATTCTCACCACTCCGCTCCAACAGCAAATGCCATATTACAGCCTGTGCCAGCCTAAACCTGGCTCTGATGAAGTGGGAATAAGGAGCAATTTGCAAGGTTTGGAGCAAAAGTGTGCCAAACCAGTGCAAATTCAGTCATATGCATTATTGGTGTTTGAAGTGCCACAAGAGGGCACGGGGCTTCCTGCAGGTACCGGTGGGGCTGAAGGTAGGGTAGGCAGGTAGGAGGCTGAAGGTAGGGTAGGCAGAGGAGGGGGACCTTTGCCGCACGCGGGTGCTGCTGGCGCTGGCCGTTTCCTGTGCGCTGTCATACAGACAGGCGTGAGGAGGACGGCAGCACCACGCGCTCCACGGGGCGCAGACCTCCCCTTGTGTGAAAGATGTTGGCAAAAAATGCAGGAGGTCCGAAAGCTGTGAAGTGTTTGGCAGTCTGACGTGGGCAGGAGAGGTGTGCTCCATGGGCACCCGTGAAGGTCTCTGTAGTCCTGCCTTTCATCTTGATCCCCAAGAAGGAGGCAGACCTCGGCATGCGTTTGTGCCGCAGGTTTGTGGGGCAGCCGCCTGGGGGGTCGTGTCCTGCTTGGCCTGTGGACCATTTCTGCCTTGCTTCGTGCTGCCGGGGTGAACTGTCTTCCCCTTCTTTATGCATGGGGAATTTGTTATCCCCTTAAAGGTCAGCTCTGGGACCAGTGTATTTACTCTGAGAATTATTTTTAAAAAGGTCAAATGACACGCAGCCAGATTGCAGCAGAGGGAGCTGTGTGCGGGGGCTCCCAGCTGCCCTTCGGGTCCTCTCACTCTTTCAGCAGAAGCCGAAGGGACTTGGAATCAAGGAGCAAATCATCATGAATAAAACATCAGGAGGACTTTTTTCTTCAGCAAAGATTAATGAGCTAAGTAATAAATACAAAATTTCACAGATACTTAAGTTTACTTTCCAGGGACTTGTTCATCACCACAGGAGTCTCTGTGGGATAGTCAGGGTCCAGCAAACATCCTGATTTGATGGAGAAGCGGGGCAAGCTAGAAAGAGCCGATTTCCCCGCACAGCTTTCCCTGTGCCTGCTGCAGGGCCACTGGTGTAAACGGGTGAATTGGGCACTGCAGCCCTGGTGTGTTCTGGCCCCTGGTGCTTACTGGGGTGATCCAGGGACCACCTTTCCTTGTGCCAGGACTGTGCTGTCCAGCCGCGGCCAGGCTGATGGCTGCTGAGGGCAGGCTGGGCAGCCCAGAGCCGCAGTTATGGGAGGCTGTTTTGCCGTTCCCCATTCCTTCCTCATCCAGAGAGGAGACTTTCTGTCCCCCAACCAGGACAGCTTGTGGCACAGCCCCAGGACAGCTGTGAAGACCTTACTTGGCGTGTTCGGCCACTGGGGAGGTCAGTTTTTCTAATCAGTCCTAATTTTCTCTCTAATCAATCCAAAGCAGAACAAGGGGCTCCGATAGAAGCTTTTATCAAGGTACCAGGTACAAAGTTTATTTTCTCTACTAAAATATTTAGTGTCTATCTTGAATAGCACCTTTGCAGCAAAGACACCGATGTCCTAGCCTGTCCCACGCAGCCCCTTCCTCCCTGCTCTTGCTGGTGAATGCCCTGGCCGTGGGCAGGTCATGGTGTCTGAGCCACTGCTGCCTTGCTCTGGGCAGTCGGGGGATGCCGTGTCCTTGGCTGGCTCCTGAGATGCTGCAGACAGTCTGACAGGTCCAGGTGGCTTTCTGCTGGTGCAGGAAGCAGAGGCTTTTGGAAGAGCTGCTGGGATGCTGCCTGCAGGCAGGGAGCCTGGTGCAGGCAGTGCTGCTGCCTGTCAGCTGCAGGAGCTGTACGGGCACTGAGCGCAGCTCAGTGGCTTGAAGGCAGGAGAAGGTGGTCAGAGGAGGAGACAGCATGGAGGATGCTCTGGGAAAGCGGAGGTGAGCGTAGCAGGGTAAGGCAGGCAGACTCTCCTCTGCTGCTGCGAACGGCAAAGGCGTCAGCGTCAGGCAGAGAGCCTGTGGATAGCTGGGAACCGCGAGCTGCCTGCTGCGTGCTGGAGCCAAACCTGGTTAAAACGGGAATAGTTGGCAAGTGTATCCTGCATAGTGAGATGAACTAAACTGGAGCACACATGCCAGGGAGGAAGATACAGCGTGGAGCATGTGCTAACTAGAAATAAACAGCCAGCTTCTGGGGCACAGGCTGTGTGCTCGGCAGCGGGTCAGGCAGGCAGCTCTCCCAAGCTGTCTGGGGTGGCGTGGGGCAGAGTATCTGCAAAAGAAGCATGCTCTTCACCTGTTTAAACTGTTAAAGTTTTTACTGTGGCATCACAGGGCAGAAGCAGCAGTGAAGTAACCACAACTGAACACATTTGTGCTGACATGGGACTCGCAGCCGAGATGAATATGAGCACAGAGATAAAATTCCCTGTAACGTGTGATCTCCTGGTTGCACTTACTTGGCTCTTCAGAACCAAAGTACCCAAAGCGTGGTGGCGTGCAGTGCCACTGGCCATGTCCCCAGGGCTCTGCCCTAGGCCTGGCCGGCTGTGCTGGGCTGGTGTGGGGGGCTTTGGGTGCTGCTGGCTGCGGGGAGGGTGCGGGGTGCACTGCCGGAGCAAGGGGGGATGCTCTGTCCCCGGCAGCACCGTGATCACCCGACGCTTTCCTCTCTGCTTTTCAGCACCGACTCCGGTCACTGACATCCGCATGGATAAAGTTGAGCAGAAGAGCGTCTCCTTGTCGTGGCAGGAGCCGGGCTTCCTGACCGCCAATGGCACCGAGTACGAGGTCAAGTACTACGAGAAGGTAGGGTCTGGGGACTGGCTCCGGCTCTCAGCCGTGCCCGGGCCCTCCCTGTCCAACTCCTGGGTGCTTCCCTTGCCAGCCGGGTCACCCCTCGTGAGCGTGGTGCGGGGGGTGCTGTGTGTGCCGCTGCTCCTGGTCGCAGTCAACCACCGGCCACGTGAAGATTGAGTGGTTGGAAGGGGAGGGAGTGCGTGTCTGCAGACGGTGCTGTTGTGAAGATTTTACTGGAGCCTGAAAGTAAGAGTAGCGCTTCAAATGGGGGCCAGTAAGGTCTTTTCTCCTCCGACAGTGTTATGCAATCTGCTTATGCAAGTTTTAGGAAATTTGGATTATTTGTAGAGTTTATGTTAATTAGTGGTTTTTTCCCCCATCTGTGCAGTAAGATTTCATCCAGTCCTAATGTTGACATCTCCCTGGGAGAAAGAGTAAAGCTAATAATTTTCATTCATTCTTTTTTTGTTTGTTTGTAATGCATTGGATGGCTTGTTTTCAAGGACATTAGATATTCTGAGGTTTGGGTGCTTGCCATTAGCCAGCTAGACAGGGACTGCTAAACCATACTGGGTTTCTAAATCTTTGGCGAGATGACACCTGTATTCATAGCCTGCACGCTGGGAAAGTGTTGGGCCTTGTGGTCTGCACTGGTTTAGGACTGAGGGCCACTGAGCCCGTGACTTCGGTGAGCTGTGAGTGGCCTCCCACACAGGAGGGGACACAAGCAAACATTTTTATGACAGTCTCTTAATTTTAAAAATAGCTGTTATTTGACAGGTGCAGCAGGTTGAGAATTTTAGAAGAAGTACTAGTGGGCAGAGAGCAGGCACAATGCCCTAAATCAAAATAAATGCAGTTTATGACACAGTTCCGCAAATTACCTTATCTGCGTGTGCTCAGGCTCGTTATGAAACTGATTACATGTCAAGCAAACTGTGCAGGTGACATGTTGGCGTTCTGTATTTAGAAACAAGCTACCTTGAAGCTGATTCATATTAATGTGATTTTCAGCATCTGATAGATCTGAAAGGAGGAATCTGTGGGTGAGGGCGAACGCTGAAGCCCGAGACGGTAATTCCTGTGCAAATGGGCTGCAGCAACAAGATACTCAGGGTATGTGAAATGAGGAAACGTCCTGCTTGGGTAGGGAATTCAAGCTATAGTTAGCAATTATTCACTGAAATGAGGCTCTTGATGCTGACACGAAAATCAACTTAGTTCCTAATCTTTGCTTTTAAAGCTGTACTTTAACTATGGAGATTCAAGGGGAAAAGCATATTCAATGGAAAATGCATTTCACAGCGATATCCCTGGCCCTGGGAGCAGCACAGTGAATGGCTGCTGCCTGTGCCCGTGCCAGATCGCAGGGCTGGGGCGCTCGTTGGGGCTGGTCCCTGGCATAACGAGGGTGCAGCGTGCGTGTGTGGGATCGAGAGAGGCCGATGCTGAGGCAGCGGGATGTGGCCCAGCCCCACTACCAGTGGAAAGTACCCTCAGATAACCCTGGTCTGGAACTGCGGTGGCACCGGCCTCATCTTCTCACCGGGGAACTTATTCAGAAGTACCCGACATGGCTGAGAAAACGATCTCATGGTGGCCAGCACGGGGGCAGGCAGGAGGAAAGGAGCTGTGCGGGGTGGCACAGCTGCTCCCCACCACCCCACCCTCCGCCTGTCTTCATAGCGCATCATCTGGCTCCATCTGCCATTTCATGTGACCTTTCCACGTAATTTCTATTAATGAGACATCTAGTAACTGTATTCTTTCTGTTGAAGGTCTTATGTTTAGGCTGTCCTGATGGGACCCTGAGGCGAGGCAAAGATACAGCTGTGCCGTGCCTGCTCTGTGGCACAGCTGTCAGTCCAGCTAGATCTCAGGTATCTCATTATTTCACAGGATCAGAGAGATCAAAGTTACTCAACTGTGAAAACCACATCAACGGCCGTGACGGTCAATAACCTGAAGCCTGGCACCCTCTATATATTCCAAATCCGGACATCTTCCTCGCCGGACTACGGAAACTACAACCCTAGTATTGAAGTGGAGACGCTGGCAGAGTGTAAGTGTTGGCAAGGCTCGTCATCGCGTACACATGCACCTGCAGACATGACGCTCTTTGAGCCGAGTCGTGGGGATGCTGCTGCTCGCTGCTCCTGCCCCAGATGCTCTTGGTTTTGTGGAGCAGCATCTGTCCTCTGGTTGTGCTGCTCTGGGTCTAAGAGCAAGTACTTCCCAGGACTTGCTTTTAATTGCATTTTCCTATTTGATTTTAACAAGGTCGCTACTACTGGCCTGCCTGTCCCGGAGGTGTCTGTCCTCGCTCTTCTCAGTGCAGCATCAGTGAGGGCAGCCAGTCTCTGGCTTCTCTCCGGCGTAGAGGCTGGGGACAAAGCCTCTGCTCTTTGAGTGAGTTTGCACAAGAAAGTGCTTTCCAAAGCCAGAGTGACAGGGGGTGGTTTTGCCTTGGCGTGATGTTGGTGCTGGAACAGATCTCACCAGGTCCCTTTTTTGGGGCCACCAAACGGGTGCTGGAAGGGAGCGAGTGTCAGTCCCTGCCGGCGTAACCGCCGAGGGCACGATCCTGCCTGGGTCTGTGAAGCTGTGCAGCCCACAGTGGGTGCTGCAGAGACGGGGTGGCCGGCTGCAAGGGCTGCAGCAGAGGAGGCAAGACCAGCCTGGAGATCCGGCTGGCCCTGGATGCGTGCCCCAGATAGGAGATGATGCTTACCCCCACTGCCATCCTGGCTCATGAGGCATTTGGCTTGTTAGCTGCTTGGCTGAATAAGGTCAGCCAGCATCAGTGTTATTTGCTGGGGCTCTTCCTTTTCACAGTTTCCATTCATAATTATAGTCCAGAAGCATCTTATTTCACTGACTGAAAGAGGGCTTGGAGAGATGGTAGGGCTTCAGCTTAATAACCCACCCTGGCTAGAAATGAAAGCCCTGAGATGGCTGGCTCAGTACGACTCTCACAGATTGTGTTTAACAGGGCTTTAAATTGCATCCATTTGCCACACAGAAGACATTTTCAGAATGAATTGAAGCCAATAAAAAATTTATATAGAATGTAGCTTTCCAATACCCCTGTTTGCAAAAGCAGGAAGGGAAGGGATTAATGTGATGAAGGAAAACTATTTGTAAGCTATAAATTTTAATATGTCCCTCCAATAAACAGGAACCTTTCCTCAGCGCCAATTAACAAAACCAGGAGCCCGTTGTGGCAGTGCTGGGGTTGCTGCGTCCACGCTTGCAGCACTGCCCTGCATGTTGGTCTGATTGCACCAGCTTGAGCTTTTAAAACTGAACCAGAATGTGAATTGCTGTGAGGATGGTGAAAAGTAGCCTGGTGCTGCGTGTGAATTGTCCCACAGACTTGCTGGAGGACGCAGGCTGGCACTGGGAGGAGCGGCCGGGGCTGCCCCATGCCTTGGACCTGCCCCAGGGCACGTTGCTGACCGGCTCTGCTTCCCTCCCGCAGTGACGGTGGCCTCCAGCGAGCAGAACCCTGTCCTCATCATCGCGGTGGTGGCCATCGCGGGGCTGACGGTGCTGGTGTCCATGGTGATCGGCGTGATGGTCTGGAGGAGGTGAGTGGAGCTGCGGCTGAGCGGGACACTGACCGAGGAGGTTTGGGGCTGGGGCAGGGGAGGAGGACCAAAGCGAGGGCCCCACAGCAGGGCTCTCGGGAGCACGGGGCAGCGCTGGCTCTAGGCGTGGGAGCTGGGTTGAACTGCCTGCTGGCTCCTCGTGCTGTGAGGCTGGACTCTGTTCCTGGGCGCTGTGAGTTGAGGCTTTTGTAGCCAGTGAGAGGCTGCTGCGCAGATAATGGTGTGCATCTTCATTCTCGTTGCAGACAGTGTGGGTACAGCAAAGCCAGCCAGGACGGGGACGAGGAGCTGTACTTCCATTGTAAGTGAAGCCTGGCCACCATGTCCGGTATGACTGTATGGGGATGCCTGTATTTATTGCTATTAGTAGCCAAGCTCCCAACAAAGCAGCCCTGAATCCTTCCTTTTGAAGTGTTGTCATCCCGCATTATCCCTGAGCAGGGACTCAGCACAGCGAGGCTCTCTGGGGATGGCGGGCTTGACAGCTTCATAAGCTGGTGTCCATCTTTCCCGCACACAGGTCACTGCCGTGCCAAAGGCAGTGGGGATGCTTTCAGCTTTCCACGGGGCTATGAATTACTCCGTCAGCTTTTCACAAACGCCTACATGCGAATACAGCTTTGTTTTCTGGGGCTACTCTTGATTATTGAGCAGCAATAATTTTACAGACAACAGTTGTCAAAGGAAATTCAGATGTCAGGATTGATGAGTTTATTTGATTCCTGGCATATGCCTGTGAAGCGCACACATGCTTTTCTGCTCCCCGAAGCATTTCAGAAGCAGCAGAGCCTGCGTGCTTCTCGGATGCAGCCTGGCTGTTTCACCTGGCTTTGAAGGGCCTCGCGCTGCTGAGCTGCCCTTGGGAGTTTGCTGAAGGTTTTCTGTGCAGGCGAGGGGAGCGCAGTGGCTGCCCAGTCTTGGTAAGGCGAGTGGAGCCGAGGTGGAAGGGAAGCCTTGCGCGGTGTGACCCCTTCCCAGGGGCAGCAGGGCTCTGCCGTTTGCTGATGCGCCGGTCCTGGATGGGCCAAGCAGCTCATGCAAAACATCCATCGTCCTTGCCTTGCCCAGGGAGAGGAGGAGACGCGGCAGCACTTTAGCAGGGGCCCGGCGAACGGCAGAGCTGATGTGTTTCGGCCGTTGTTTTGGCTGTTTGTTTTCAGGAAATGTGAATTAGAGTTTTGAGGAAGCCCCAGCAAGCAGGTGGCTGTTTGCCCTGCGGAGCTTTGCAGGGGTTGCTGTAAGCGGGTCAGCCTTGTTCTGTGTGGTTCTCCTGGACATGCTCCCGGGCAGGGTCGCTCGCCATGCAGCAGATGGTAGGCACCTGTGGGAAGTATTTTGCTGCCCATGCTGCTAATCGAGGGGACCTGGAACATGGCTGTTGTTCATTATTATAATTATCTCTCCTAGAGGTCTTGGGAACGGACATGATTTGGATACTCGAGGATTAGCATGGGTGGCAGACAGGCTCAGTCCGGGAGGGAGCTGCACTAGAGTGTAGGAGCTGCTCTCCTTTAACCCAGGGGTTGTGGCAGTGGAGTAGGCGATTAGGTTCATTTAATCCCACAAGAAATTTCCTAGCAACCTTAAAGTCGAGTCTTTTGCTTTGCTGTTTCCTGGGACAGGCGGGCGGGAGCTCTCCCGAGCCTTTCTCATGCGCCCTTTGTGCATTTCCTGCTTTCCTGCAGTTAAAATACCAACCAGGAGGACATACATCGACCCTGACACTTGCGAAGACCCCATGCAGGCCGTGCACCTCTTTGCCAAAGAGCTGGATAACGCTAGCATTAAGATTGAGAGGATCATTGGGACAGGCAAGTTCTTCCTTGCCAGCGCCTCTGTGGTGGGCACCAGGGTGGTGGCTGTGCCGTGGGCTGTGCTTGTGCCCATCCGGAGCGCTCCCCTCTCGCCCCGGCACACAGGGCCACGATAGTGCCATGACGCTGCTGCGGTCCTGCCCGACCTGCAGTGCCATGGGCGCGTGCCGGCCCTCCCGCTGCTGCCCGCGGGCTCTGCCCGCCTTGCCGGCATCTCCCAAGGCAGCTCCTCATCCTCCAGCACTGTCAGCGCTGCAGACCTTTGCTCTTGCTCTTGTCTCGGGGGGTACATGCTCGCAGCGGGGAGATGGGAGTGAGGCTGGAGAGTATTTTGTTCAGGAGCTTGATTTTGCATTCCCGTTTGTTTTTCTGAGGCACTAAGTACAGCCAACCGAGTGAGGCGCGGACCAGAAAGCATTGGCAATTGTCTGCATCTGGGCAGTTCGACAGCAGCATGAAAACTATTTATAAATAAGTGAACCTAATGATTTATTGATTTTCATCAACTTCACTGCCTAAAACTTAAAAGCAAATTAAAATCCCCTCACTGAGGCCTAGAGCCTTAACCGCTAATGTGTGCCAGAACATGGAAAACACGATTATTCTTTGTCGTTTCTTTTCCTAAAGATAAATTCAGCTGCAGAAAAAGAAGAGGTGGAGGAAGGGAAGGGGGAAGGGCTTGCCCACCAGCTTAAAGGACAGTGTTGAAGGGAAGAGGACACGGAGGAAAACAGGAGGTTGTCTGTAGCTGCTGAGTGGAGCAGCTGAGACTAATCCCACATACCTTTCAGAAGCAAATTGGTGTTTGAAAAATCAAGAAAAATCAGTCAGGAAGACATTTAAATATAAGGAATTTGGGAGGGCATTTGTCTCATTGCTGACCTAACGAGTACCTGGCTTTCAAATCAATAAACCTTTTCATAGCTATACATTTTTTGCTCTAAAGCCAATATTGGCCTTTTGTGTAATGAATTTGGCAGCTCCTGCTGTCAAGCGTGTGGCTGTGCAGAGTGGGGAGTTCTCCCTCAAGGACTGCAGAAGCGCTCCTGGCCCTGCTGTGCTCTGCTCCATGAGAAGCAGACCCTGAACGTGCCGAGCTGGGAAGCGAATGGGCCAGGCCCAGGGAGCATGAACTCGGTGGCAGGGGGTTAATCTTCTCACGGGGAAAAGCGCAATATGCACTTGAGCAGAGCGTGGAGAGAATGGCTTAGAGCTGTAGGAAGAGGAAGAAGAAATTGCATTGCATTATCACATGTTTTTAGTATCGCATGCTGATGCTAAACTTGTGTGAAGGGTTGTGTGTTCAGCAAAGGTGGGGGAAGATGGTGAAACAGACTCTGCGGGGGAAACTCACAGCCATGCAGGGCTCCGTGCATTTCTGCGTTTATGGATTGGCAAACCCTCTGATTAACGATGGGAAAGTCTTGCTTGTCTACACAGTAAGACACGTCGCTCGTGCTACAGAAATGCACTTTATGGTCGCAAAGCAAAGAAAACGTCCCCTACAGGGAAGCTGACTTCCCAGAAGAGGACTGCTGCCCTTTGCTTTGTAGCAGTTTTGTGTGTGTGTATATATAAAAACCCATGTCTTTATAGTGCGTTGCAACAGCTCAGTAAAAGATCGCCCTTACACAACAATACCGAAAGCTGTGAGGAAGCCGTGAAGTCAGCTAGCAGGTAGCTCGTTCTTTCACGGTCTGGAAACGGCAGAGGGATCTGTGACAGCGCACGAAGGAGTGGTGTGAACACGATTGCAGGGGGTCCTCTGGGAATGCACGGTGCTGAGCAGTGGGCTGCAAGAGACATCCTGCCACGGGTGCTGTTTAACTCATCTCTCTGCTGCACAGGAGAGTTTGGAGAAATCTGCCGGGGATGCCTGAAGCTGCCCAGCAAGCGAGAGCTGCCAGTGGCGATCCAGACCCTGCGGGCAGGGTGCTCGGAGAAGCAGCAGCGCTCCTTCCTGGCGGAGGCGTGCACCATGGGCCAGTTCGATCACTCCAACGTCATCCGCCTGGAGGGGGTCATCACCAGAGGTAAGGGGGGTCCCGGGCTGCGTGACACGAGGCAGCCTGAGCCACACGCAGTGGAGGAAGGCTCCTGTGCAGGCAATGTGCTTAAGCTGTCGCTTTGGAGCGACGACCTGGTGCTGGAGGTGCAATACTGTTGGCTCTCTGGAAATCAGGTGTTTCCTCATGTATTAGCTGTTTTAACATTCTGATGATTAATAAAATGCTTACAGCTAGATTAATAAATCCAGGTAGTAGGACTGGCTTAGCAGCAAAACTGTGCACTCTTAATAAAAGCAAATTGAAGTGAGGTTCTGTCAGTAAAACAGATGACTCTGACTGCTCCCGGCTCTCGTGGGAGTGTGTGTGCTGAACTAGTCTGCGGATGCTGTGGTTAAATGGATATTCATGTAAATCCAAAGAAACGTGAGCACGTGTGCTGATTTTAACTAGCCTTTTTATTAGGTAAGGAAGTATTTCTGTTCTGAGTCTTGGGCAGAGCTGGTTGCTTTTGCTTTCACTGGACAGTGCTGTCCTCCTCTGTGATGTGGTTCAGTGTCCTGATAAAAGGAGCATCTGATATTGGGATCCAGTGGGATCCCAGCTGGGAACGACAGGAAAGCCTTGGACCCAGTGCTTGTTGCAGACTGTCTGAGATAAAGTCCTTGTCTCCCTTAATAGCCAGGCAGTGCGGGCTGACCATGTTGGAGGTCAGCACCCGGATTTCTGACACCTGCAGTACTAGAACTGCCTGAGCAATGGGCAGGACTCACGCAGTGCTCCTTGTCTGTCCGTGCAGGGAGTACCATGATGATAGTGATGGAGTACATGGGGAATGGCGTGCTGGACTCTTTTCTCAGGGTGAGTGCTGTGGGAGCCGGTGGTAACTGCTGGGGTCTGCCACCCGCTTGGGTTTTGCTGGCGGTGTCCCCTTGAACTGGGCATTACTCACCTTTTGGCTTTTCCTTCTCTTTTTTTACAGAAACATGAGGGACAGTTTACGGCCACCCAGCTCGTTTGCATGTTGCAGGGGATTGCCTCTGGCATGAAGTACCTGGCAGAGATGGGTTACATACATAAAAGCCTTGCTGCCCACAAAGTCCTTGTGAACAGCAGCCTGGCTTGCAAAATAACCGGTTTCAGACGGCCGCAAGAAGATAAGATGGAGACCATCTTCTCCACCATGGTAAGCTGCGTTTCCAAATTCTACTGTCAACATTCCACAAAAGCAAAATGCTGACAGAACAGCTACAAAACCTTCACAGAGGTGGATCTCCCGGGCTGCAATGCGTGGGCATGGCCAGGACCGCTTGGAGTGGGGCCTGGTGTCACTGGAGAGATTTGCAGCTGCTCCGAATGCTAAGTAAGGATCAAATCCAAAGCCAGCCAGCTTCCACAGGTGGGGTTAATACGACATATAGCAATCCCACTCCAGAACCAACATTTTTCCTAGGCTCCCATTTCCTTCCTCACGTGTGAATGTGGGCTCTGTATCTTAACAGCTTCTTTCTCAGCTAGAAATCAAACGCATTTAGCCAGGGAACTTCATGGCAGCTGCCTGGCTCTGCTCTTCCTCTGGCCGCAGCCCTGCCGCACGTCGGTGCGAACTGGCAGAGAGGCGGTGGGTGGCTGGAGGCAGCCCTGGCAGCCTCAGGGTTCCTTATGTCTGTTTTATCACTTGTAATGAAATTCATGGTTTTCAATTAAGGATTTAAGTCCTGCTTGATTCACACTTATGCCTCATCGGCTCCGCTAGCCAGCACGTCTCCCGAGTGCCTCTGTGCACTTGGGGAAGCTGCCCGGGAGCCCTTGGGTGCGGAGCTGGGGGGCTGCCCCTGCCCGCTGAGCTGGGCAGGCACCCCACGGGCCCCTGGGGTCCCGCAGCCCCTGCTGCAGCCGGCTCTCCCTCCCCGCTTCTTGCACACACCGCTTCAGTGCTTTTCACTTGATGGTGCATCAATGCATTTTTAACTGCAGAGCAGTAAGATGTATTTCATTTGGTACCCTGCAGCTGCCCGGTATCAGCTGGGGCTGTTAGCGCATCGCATTAACCAGGCATTAATATTTTAAAGAGCATTGATTCCTCAATCAAATGAGCACTTATTGTTGCAGGGAGCATTGAGCAGCACCCAGGAGGCAGCAGCTGATGTGCGCTGCCTGCGGGGTCCCAGTGCAGGGTATGGGCGTCCCAGGGGGAAGAGCCTGTTTGCAGGGTTTGGCCCATGCTCTGCCAGGAGCTGCAGTCATTTTCCAGCTCTGAGCAGGCTGGTCGCAGGAAGAGTCTCGGAAAACTTTTTTAGCCATTATCACTAGCTGCAGGAGTGTGTCACTACGCTCAGTGTGCTCCATAGGGAGCACCACTGTCCGAAGAGTCCCTGGCATGGCGTGACCCCCGCCTCGCCAGACGTGGCGAGCGTTGCCTGCAGAGCTGTAGCTCAGCCGTGGCTGCTGTGCCGCAAAACTCTCAAGCAGAGTTGCCCGGGCGCTGGTGTGCTGCTGGGTACGGAGCAGCCTGCTGAGTGAGGGGGGTGGAGAGCCCAGCAGGAGCCCTGGCTTCTCCCACCGCGGTGGAGCAGGGCTGTGGCTTTGGGGTCAAGGTCTCCCTGCTGTTAATTACAATTAGCTGCGGTGTCTGTCACCCGCTTCCCATAGTGCATCCAGAGGGCTCTGCAGATGCCGAGACGGGGATTGCTAATTACAGGAGAGCAAGCCAGGGTGGAGGGACTGTGTGTTTGCGCAGCTCTGAAATGGTTTTCATTAAATATTAATGTATAAAATGCCATCAGCTCTTCTGAGAGACATTCTCCTCTCCCATTAATATTTCAGGACTCACATTCCCATGCAGCATATGGTTGCATGGCCAATTTAAAACAAATTGAAGCAAAAGTTTTCTCTTAGTACTAAACCTGCATGTGGCACACGGGCTTGCTCACTGTCCGCCCTGCGATGCTGGGCAGGGCACGACAAACGGCTGCCCGGGAATCGCATGCATTGGCGACATCCTGCTGTGCGAGCACGTCATTTCTCCCCTTCTGCCCATCCAGCGTGGGAAGAGCCTGGTGCTGTGGTCAGCCCCTGAAGCCATCCAGTATCACCACTTCAGTCCAGCCAGCGATGTGTGGAGCTTTGGCATCGTCATGTGGGAAGTCATGTCCTACGGCGAGAGACCCTACTGGGACATGTCCAACCAGGACGTGAGTCCCCAGCAGCCGCGCGGTAGATAACAATGTTGTCATTGCTAAAGGTGTGCAGGTGGCTTCGTGGTGCGCGGAGGAGCTGCTGCTGCTCCCCAGGCGGGATGTGAGGAGGGAAGTTTGTGCCAGGGGTTTGCCTGTGATCTGCATCGCAGCGCCTGACCCTGTCCCCTCCGCCTTCCTCTGCCGCTGCAGGTGATGAAGGCCGTGGAGGACGGGTTCCGCCTGCCCGCCCCGGTGAACTGCCAGCCGCCCCTCCACCAGCTCATGCTCGACTGCTGGCAGAAGGACCGCAGCCGGAGACCCAAGTTCTCGCACATCCACAACATCCTAAGCAAGATGGTGCAGAGCCCGGAGCCCCCGAAGTGCCCCAGCTCCATGTGCACCAGGTGACCACCCTCTTGCTTTGCTGCCTGTCGTTCTGCTTTGCCTGCCGGTTCCCACCTCAGGCGTGCCATGCCCTGCTCCGTCCTCACCGCCCTGTTTTGTTGGCAGGTCCCACAGCGCTTCCATCCCCCTCACCGAGCGTACCTTCTCAGCCTTCCCATCTTTCAGCTCTGTTGGCGAGTGGCTGGAAGCGATAGAAATGGGCAGGTACAAAGACAACTTCACTGCTGCGGGCTACTGCTACCTGGAATCGGTGGCCAGAATGACAGCCCAGTAAGTGAACTGGCTTTCTGGCTATAACCTTGTGTTGCTGGGTGCAGCATGAGTGAGCTCTGCTTTGCGGTTACAGTCAGGTGTCACTAAACAAGAGGACAGATCTTCCAAAACACGTCCGTAGGAGCTCACTGGCGTGGGTTGGGCTGCACGTGTTGTGCGTCTCAGTTACTGGTTTTTGAAGCTGAGATTTAAACCTGTAGTTTCTGATGAGAGTAGTGTTGCCTGTCCCTTCCAGAAAGCAGAGTCAAATCAAATGCAATTTACTGATAACCTGTTATGCAGGCAGCACAGGGCAGCAGGGCTGGGAGGTGTCTCACCCTTGGTGTGCTTCAGGCACGCGTTACCCCTGGATTCCCAGTCAGGGTCTGTATTGCTTTGGCTGGGACAACAAGTTGGGGATTTCTTACTCCAGCAGGTCTGCAGTAGCCTGGTAGTCTGAAACCTGTGCTGCCCTTGCCTAGGAGCAGTCGGTGTTGGGGTGCTTTACAGTTAGGGCTTGTCTTCCATGGCTGACGCGGGGTTCGTTTTGCAGAGATGTCCTTAGCCTGGGGATTACGCTGGCAGAGCACCAGAAGACCATCCTGAGCGGAATCCAGACTCTCCGGGCCCAGGTGATCCAAATGCATGGCCGAGGCGTGCAGGTGTGAAGCAGCCCCCCGCAGAGGTGCGGAGCACTGACCCGGCGCTGCTGGGGAGGAGACAGCCAGCCGGCCCCAAACCGGACCAAATCTCTGAAACCTCACGGTTTCAGGTGGGATGTAGGAATCACTGGGCTGCTGCCAAACAAGTCATTCCACGTGGCAAGAGAGCAGAGCTTCCCGTCCCCCGTGCCAGGGAAGGCAAGGATTCCTGGGACGTGTGCGGTGTGCCTAGGTGGATGTTGCTCTCCCTAGCACTGTTTTGTAAGATGAGTCAAACTGTAATGATGCCATTTCATATGGTAATTAGGTTAACAGGGTGGATGGACATTTGTGCACTGTCTTAATCCAGAGCTGACAGCATTTTCATATCTAGCATCCTACTGGTGAAATCCATGGGTATTTTTATACAAGCTGACATGTTCTAGCAACCCCACAAGGAGCTTTTATTGCTTTTATTTTTAGAGACCGGAGCACGGCTCACACCCAGCGCCCAACTTCTGGAAGGTGACTTTCCCCATCTGCTATGCTGAAGGAAACTCTTTCCCAGCTGCATCCCTTCCCCTCCAAGAGTTACTTCACTGAGTCTTGACACCACAGTTGGTGAACAAAACCAAATATTCTCCACTAAAGTGCAGAGCAAATGGTGCTGAATGTTTCTAAGGCTCTCTTGACAAGACAATTTCAGGGGAAGAAATGAAAAGCTTTGGAGAGAGCCATAGCCAAGAGAGGGCAAGCAGTGGAGCCCTTGGGCTGCCCTGCTGATGCTGTCAGCCTTCGCTGCCTGTTGTGCAGGTCTGGATCCCTCGTTTTACTGCTGGAGCCCAGCAGTGGGGTGGGAACTTAGAGACCAGAGCAACAGCAGGCAGCACTCTGCGGGCCACACGCAGGCAGAGACCTGCCACCCCTGCAGGACTGATGCTAAAGCATCTGTTGCTACTTCAGCCTCTCTTCCCTGCTTCTTGCCTTGCAGTTTTGCGGGTAGAGCATCCTGCACCTTGTGGGCAGCTGTGATGGGCTCTGACTGCTGTCCCCTAGGCTGCGGAGCAAAGCAGGCAGAGCATTGCTGCGTGCCCACAGCCATGGGCTGACGCCAGAGCCTGGGGACTCCCTGCTGTCAGCTGAGCTGGGGCATCCTGCTCAGAGGTGACCGCTCTGCCTCGGAGCAGTAGATGGACAAGTGCTCTTCCCTCTCTAGGTCTGGATGTGTTTGCAGGGGAAAAGATTTTTATGAACAGCACTAATTCAACCTGCAGCGGCAGAAAGGAACCTCCCAGTTCAGCCAGAAATGGGATGAAAACCTGGGAATTGGGGTGGAGTCAGAGAGGCAGCGGGCATGGCTGTGCTTTGGGTGGATGCTTCCCATGTCTGCTCTGGCAGCGTGCCCCCGGCTGCTGGAAGGGCTGCTCAGCTGCGGCGAGTACCCGTCCCCTCCTCCTCTGGCTGCCCTGTGCCCGGTTGGGAGCAGGGAAGGGAAAGGCAGCAGCCTGCCTGGAGTGTCCTGCTTGGCCGTGCCAGAGCATCGGTTTTCCACCGCAGGTTAACGGCTGGGTGGAGGTCTGTGCCGGAGGGCTGCAGTGCCAGCGCACCCCACAGCACCCGCAGCTTCTGCGGTGGGGTGCACCCTGGGTCTGGGTGTTTGAAGTGGCTGCAGGGGCTGTGCCGAAGGGACCGTGCACCCCAGCCAGATGCTGGGGCTTGGGCAGAACTGACCATTGCATCTGTGGGATCCCTGAAATCCTGCTGTGCAATCCCAGCAGACCAGGGCACATCAGCACTTTATTTTGTTGCAGACGGTAGCGCAGCACTGCCTGCCTCGCACGCTGGTGGTTCCCACTGATGCAAGCCTGATCCCTGACGGAAGACATAAATAGCAGCTGCTTAATAATACAAGTTTCCTTGAAGTTAGTTAATTAAATGGGTCTTTGCAGCCTTGTACGGAGTTTTGTAGGCCTTTTATTATCATCTGTAAGTATTGCAAGTGAATTATTAATGATGAAAGGCAAAGATTTACAAAGGGAATGAATGCTGTGGGAGATGTTCACAGTGCAGCCGGAAATCTGTTTGAGTCAGATCCTCCTATTAGCCTGCTCCAAGGGGACGAGGATCTAAATGACGATTGAGTGAAGGGCCCTAAGGCAGCCTCTCGCGGGACCGGCATGGCACCTGCCCTGCCCAGGCATCTTCCTTCTCTCCCGGTCATGCGGTCAAGCAGAGCGGCAGGACCGTAGGTGCTGGTGGCTGTCTTGGGCCTGCTGGCCTTCACAGAACATGTTGCTGTAGGGATCCAGCTTCTGTTTAGTAAAGCCTCATTCGCAGTGGTTTCCTTTTCACCGGCCCTCGGGCTCTTCTGGTTCAGCCGAGTGGCCAGGAGTGCTCGAGACTGACAAGATTTAACTTTTTTCAGATACTTTAGCTTGATTGCGTCAGAGATCAGAACTCTCTGCCTGAACTTCACCAACCAGTGGTCTCAAGAAGGTGCCAGCTAACGTTGGTTTGTCAATTTTCTGCCTTGTGCCGGCATTCCCAGGCAGTGCCGTGGTGAGCACCACGCACTCCCGGCCACCCTCGGGTCCTGCAGCGCCGGCGGTGCAGGTTGGCGGGGAGAGGGGCATCTTCCCCCACGTGGGTTTTATGCTCCCGGTAGTGAAGGCAAAGGGGAGCGCGAGCCAGCACAGATGAGCCTGTGCAGAGCTTGAGACAGGAACCCTTGCCCAGCGGGGCCAGGAGCTGCCGTGGGTCTGCGGGCGCGGATGGAGCTGCCCCGGCAGTGTGTGAGTGCTGGGTGTGCTCCGGGGAGTTTGGTGCTCTCTGGGGTAAACAAGCTCTCTCCTTCCTGCCACCTCTGCAGTTTAAACAACATTACCCAATGTCACTTGGTTAGTTTTTTTTAAATGGAAAGAATTTGTCTCTAACTTTTGCCCGTGCCCGGTCCGGTTAGTCACTCGCTATCCTGCTGTTTCACACTCAGAAGAGTAATAATGGTGAACCGAAACCTTCATTTGGTAGAAATGCCAGATCCCAAGGATCAAGTGCAATTTGTATGCTCTTTATGTTTACATTTTATCTATAGATAAAGTATATTATAGTTCTCTAGGCAGGGGGTTGAACCAACTTGATTCCAGACCCTCTCCCCTCTCTCCCTGCTCTTGTCCTGTCCACTGGGATTTCTAGCAGCCTCCTGCGTCGGGGTGCTGGGAGGTCACTGCCGGAGGGGTTGGCTCCAGGTTGGTGCAGCTGCTTTCAGGGGGGTCTGGGGGAAGCCAGGGCTTGGTGACGAGGTGACAGAGTGCTTCAGAGTCTGGGAAACAGACCTGGCCATGAGCGCATGGTGATACATTCCTCTTGAACCCCCCAGAATAGACCCTGTCTCCAAAGTTACGGATGCAAGGAGGGGCCGGCTCTGGGTGCCGCCCGTGGCCGCTCTCAGCGCTGCCAGGATCTGCTCCTTAGTCTCTCTGAGCATTGCCTGCTGGAGAGGTAAACCTCAGCACTAGCTGGAGAGAGACCTCAGCACAGCCTACCTAGAGTCATGGCAATTTCTCCTGGGCTCCAGTGGCTTGCAGGGAGCCATGGGTGCCTTGGGAAGTGGCTGTGGCCGTGCGGGCGGGGGTGCCTGCCCTCCCACAGCAGCTGAGCTCTGCGTGGGGCTGGCACCCCGCAGCCTCCTGTGCCATTTGCTTGTGTATGATGCTCGCTCTGTGCTAGAGTACTCCCAGTAAAAATGCGACCATCTTTCAATCGTTCCTTTAGTGTTTTCCCCACTGAATTAGGCTCCCATACTACATTCTCTAGCACAGTCAGAATTGAAGGTGTAACTTCTCTGTCTGAGTCTCTCTGGCTGTTCCCAAAAGAAATTAAGTGTTTAATTACTTTTCTGACTTACTCTGGTGAGGGACTCTGATGTGGTGTTTCAGAAAGCTGTTTCTTTTAGACAGTATGGGTCTGTGGATGGGACTGTGCTCTAACTCAGCAGGAACAAGATGTATTTGCTTCCCTGGCCTCTCCTTCAAGAAAGAAAAGAAAAAGCACATAATGGAGATATGCTTTGTAGCTTAGCTTGTTGCAACAATAAACACTTTTAATTGAGCTCCTCATCAACGCTGAAGATAATAAAATGAGCAGATCAAGTTATAGATTGTTGTTATGATTTTAAAATGAGCTTGCATCCTCTTGGCACCTCTCTTTGGGGAAGTACTCAATGCCTTATAATTAAATTAATTAGCAACACTGTTTTGAAGCTGCTCGACCAAGGGAAATGCCTCAGAATGATTTCAGTCTCTTTGCCTGTCCAGCTTCTGACATGGTGCAAGGCTCCTTCCTCCTCCCTTGGCTGTGGGGAAGCCCTGGTCACATCGGTGCTAATAAGGGCTCAGGACTGGCCAAGCACACTCAGCCTCACTGCAGCAGTGTCAGCGTTAATTGGCTTGCTCAGAGAAGAAAAAAGAGTGCGTGTTTTGTACTCTGCAGGCTTTGCTGGAGCTAATAAATATGGTTACGAGAAGATTAGATTTTAGATGTTCATGCAGAGTGGAGGCCAGTTATGAATCAGAGGAGCAGAGCAAGCGCGTGTGTCTAAGCTCATGTGCGGACAGGACCGCTGGTCATTATTGTACGGAGAAGCACCTGGTAAGCAACCCCGATCCCATTTGTGTCCCCGTGGCTGTCAGTGCTCAGCGACTGTGAAGCAGGACGCTGTTCCCATTGTGCCTCCTCTGGAGGTGCAGCGCAGCAGCTGTGTGTGTCAGCAGCCGCGGGCCGGGTGCTTTTGGGGGTCAGAAACACGGACCCAGCGTCCAGCCTTGCGTCTTCAGGGCTGGCGTTTGGGAGGCTGGACAGCGTGCTTTGCTGCCCTGGTGCAGTACCAGGAAACCTCCTGTTTCTGGGCTTTGCTTGATATCCCTTGTGGGAACATCTCCAGTAGGTGTTCCTCTCTGCCGGTGAGAAAAGGCACAGCACAGCCTCCCCTGGGGTGTCTGGAGAGCAATTCCTGCAGCTCCGCTCTGCAGGATGACTCTTGCAGCAGAGGCCCTTTCCCCTGAGCTCCCTCATCTGCGTCCCCAAATCCTCCCCTCCTGTGTCGTGTCTTGTTTTCCGTGAGGTCAGAGGGTTGGATCCTAACCGCAGGGCCAGTCTGTGCACTGTGTCCTGCACAGCAAGGCACAGTGCCTGCAGGATCAGGCTCCTGGGCGTGCCAGACCCCACGGTGCTATAGGAGTGCGTGAGCAGTGGGGCCAGGGGCCGTGTCTCCCAGCCCCGTGGATGGCCAAAGGCCTGGGGCAGCAGTAGGGTGGGAATGATGTGCTGGAGCCAGAATTGGGGAAGCTCCGGCCACAGCCCGACGTGGCACTGCTCGGTGCAGCTTTGCGATCACCGGCGCCCTGCAACACCCCTCTCGCATGAAACCAAAACTGGAATCAAATTGGTTCATCTCCAGATGCTTTTGGATATTCATTAAACACGTGTTATATACTGTAAATACATACTTGAGAAGTCAATATATATTTTTATAAGCTTGAAACAAATGTAATATAATATCGTAAGGGACACTGTGTGCATTTCATGTTTGAACTATAGCTGGACATCTCCAGGCAATCACTGTTGGTTTGGAATAAATAATAATAATAATTATAATAAAAAAATGGTAATAAAGATCTATTGACATTTTTGTTAATTTTGTATTTATTGAACTATGTTTAAAGATTGCAATAATGAGATACCTAAGTACCTAAGTAAAAACAACCACTAATTCTGCCCTGGCTTGTCTGTGTGGGTCATTTCAGGTGTTCTGATGAAAAATACCACTTTAGCAAGGGTAGCAGGTGTCAGGTAAGGAAGAGTTTTAGTAGCAGTGAGGTGTGAAATGATGCGTTGTTTTATTAAATAGCACGTGTGCTGAGATGAGAGCATTTGCTCCTGCTGCAGAGGTGGCAGCATCGGTGGAACTCAGCATGGTGGTTTCTTGCTATTGATACTTTGTTAGAGGGGGAAGAAACCCATTACTTACCTAGTAGGGCGTGTGTGTTTTGTGGACAGAAAGGTCCGCTGGTTGGCCCGTTTGGGCAGGCAGGAATCCTTCCCACCGCCCTGAGGACCAGATAACCTTGGAAGTGCTCACAGTGTGGAGCTGTCAATACAAGTGCAATTGTCAGTCTAATACGCGCGTTGCTGTGTAAGCGTGGGGTTGCTGCTGAGCAGAGGGAAAACACGGCGGAGTTACTGTGCTGAAGGCGGTAATTAATTGTTTAATTGAGTAAATGAAAGCAGTGTATGGCCAGCATGTTAAATGCACACACTGCACAAACAATAATATTTAGAAATAATTCGATGCGACTCTCACTAGTTCACATTTCTTCTCTTTTTCTTAGGCTGCTTAATGCCAAAGAACGTGCACAAAAGCCTCGTTTCAGTGTGCTGACAACAGTGACAGCTGCTAGGAAAAAGGAACTGAATGGGTGCTTAAAATGGGTGAAGTCTATTTGCCTTCTGTCGATCAATTAATTCAGCCAGTCTTTGCTAGGAGCCTGGCCAGGGCTATATTGGCACTATGAAGAAATAATTAGAGCTCTGAAGCGGGGTTATGAATAGTGGATTGCAAGTCACAGCCAAGCAGATGTATTTTTTGCCTGGAGTTATCTGCACTCCTGCCTCCTGTGCTCCACGGGTGATGGTTTTACCTCTTTGCTGTGACCTTCCTGGCACGGTCTGGGCTGGGGCCCATGGGACACCTCCTCCCCAGCCGGGGACCCCTGTGCTGCCAGGAGGCTGGCTACCCCCAGCACAGACAAGGGGGAGCGCAGTGGAGGACGTGAGTGATGCTAGGGGTGGTGGGGGTCTCCAGCTGCAGACATCGCCCTCCCTCAGGGCTGGCGGGCAGGCAGGAGTGGTAGCAAAGGTACCACGCATTCAGCCCCGCGGCACTCCTGTGTGCGTGGGCAGGGGCGGCTCCCCCAGGGAACATGCCAGGCGAAGGCTGCGGCGTGCCATGTAAATCGAGCCATTAATAATTGAGATCGTGTCATTCGGAGACAAGTCTGCCGTAGGCTGCGTGTGGTGGCTCACAGAGATAGCTGAGAAATCAGCAGCAGCACCGAGAAAGGTCAGCATGAAAGGTGGTCAGAGCAGGCACCAGCCATGGCCACGGCTGCCCGGCCCCAGGCCCCTGGCCACAACTGCCTGGCCGCAGCCGCCTACACGAGAGCCAGCAGCCTCGGTCCCGGCTTTCGGACCCAGGAACCCTTCTTCTGTCTGGCCTGGCAGGTTTGAGCTCATCTTGATGCTTTGTGTTACGCACCTGTGTAATTAGCTGGTATTAATTAATGGCCCAAAAGGGGCTCCTTCCCCTCTGCCACCCAGGGAGCAGAGTTCCCAGCTGTCCCACTGCAAGTCCACACGTGAGCAGTTCACTGCATTGCCTACCACGGAGGCAGATTTTTCTGGTTTATTGGGTCAAGCTGCTGCACTGAGCAGTGTCAGCGTCCCCCTGCCCTGTTGGAGTTGGAAGCTTTGTCCTTATAACTTAGTGCTCGCTGTTTTATGACTGCCCTGTTGCGGTGATGGATTGCCCGGGCTGACATTGAAGCTGCTGCTCCCTTCTTCCCCCACCCTCTGCTGATGGAGCTGACCGGACTGCAAATATTTTCTGCACAATGGACCAGAGAAAACCTCTCTCCTTCTAATTATACTTCCCTGATCCAGAGTTTGAGAGGAAAATTACAGCCTGGTCTGCAACTGTGCATGTGTCTTCTATATCCAGCAATGGACTTACCAGCTTCTGATCCATGCAGTGTCTTTGAGGAAGAAAACTAGCTCTGGAAAATGTCTGGAAAATCACAGCAAACAGCATGACTATCACACCGTGCATGGCCGGCCCGCAACTGAGTGGTGCTGGTGTCAGCTCCTGCGCCCCGGAGAGCTTCCCACCGCCAGCCAGCCCTGCCCCCCCGTGCACCCAGCCCGGGCTCGTGGCCCCGGCTCACCCCCAGCGCTGATCGAAAGCATGCTGTAATGGGAGATGTTGCTCTCTGGTGACAAAGGAGGGATCAATAAGCTGTTACGGCTGAGACACAGTAAAACACGAGATGCAGCAGCGATCAGTCAGGTAAGGGCTCAGCACTTGGCAGGTGCTGCCTCATGTGGGAGGATTTTTTAAATAAAGCTTTTATTGCATAGTGCTCATGAGAACAGCTGGCCGCAGCGTCTGGCCAGCCCCGCTGGCAGGTCCATGTCTCAGGGAGAGCAAAGGAAGAGCCGGGTGTCCTCCTCTTGCCCCTCGCTCCCACTTAGCGGCCTCAGACATGAAATCCATCACCTTACCCATTCCTCTTTTGGACATTTACTGCAGAGAGGCTGCATGGCCCCGTCTTTGCTGTGATGGCTGATGACGCTGGGATGAGCCACTGCTCCCGAGACAGCGGTGTGGTGGGGTCAGACAAGCCCGGCCTCGCTGGCGTTGTCCCCTGTCCTCCCCTCACTGCCTCTGGGATGAGCATGGGAAGGAGACAGGCAGGAGGAGAGAGATGCCCAGGGAATATTAAAAAGAACCTGGCTCTGGAGGAAGAGCAACGTTTAAATATGAACGACTACTAATTATCAGGAAGAGCCACTGCCATCTATCATTATAATCAGCGATCTGTCAGTTCAAGTGTCACCGGGACGGATGCATCTTTCCTCCTTGTATTAATCTCCCACCGTCTCAGTGCGCAAGAAGAGTGCTGCACACGCTGGGGCACGGCCAAAACCCCGCAGCTCCTCCTGGCCCTCTCCAGCGCCCACCTCCTTGCCAGGGACTTCACTGCAAAGGATGGGTCCCTTCCCAGCCGCCGTGCCGGGCTGCCGGCGGTGCCGCACACCGCCTGCCTTGGCTCGGACAAGACCTGCGCGGTGGCACGGAGGGACGGCTGGAATGGAGGGACGGCCATCCCGCGGGCATGGCCACGCGGCAGCAGTGGAGCTGCCCTGCAGAGAGCCCGCATCCTGCAGAGCAAGGAAGGGACAAGGTGTCCACCCCGTGCACTTTCAGAGCCATTCTCTGATGCGCTTAGCAGCTCTGCTCGCTAACCATCAGCACGAGCCAGCACTCCAGGGAAGGCTAAAAACCCACATGGGGCTCATCAGGCTTTTCCTTAGCAAAATGACTGATGAGCAAGTAAAGCTGCGCTGCAGGCGATGCACAGGTGGAGCGATATCCTGGGAAGCGCAGCCAGCTGTCGGCTCTGGAGGGAGCGCTGGGGCACGGCAGTGGCCAAAGGCATCATTTGGGAAAAACAGAGGCTGCACCGCCGAGGGGAGCGCATCCCACAGCTCTCAGGCTTTCCCTGAGAAGAGTGCACGAGTTACCCCTGGCTGGGAGGCAGGCAGCAGAGCCAGGTCTCCCTGTGCCTGCCTGTGTCCTGCAGCATGTCCAGCTCTCGCGCTATCTTGCAATTATCTTCAGCTAATTGCAAAAGCTGAAAAGGCACTGAAGGTAATGTATTAACTTCATGGTTACCGAGGGCGTGATAAGCTAGTTTGAGAGAGAGAGTTGTTGGGGATGTGTTCAGCTACTCAGGACTTTGCCTGCCTTGCATTGGCTCTGGCCTTCCTCCTTGCTTTGGCCCAACACCATCTGCTTAAACCGCTTCTAATTAAAGCTGAGGCTGCAGGCTCACTTTCAGCCACCCAGCGCAGACACGAGGCTGCAGGGAGCTGCTCCTTCTGCCCCCTCATCCCTTGCTGGGGCCAGACGCAGCCACCATCCAGCCCTGCCGCTGTCCCCCACACTCTGGTGGGGACAGAGATGCCAGTCCCAGGCTCGTCCGGCGGGAGCAGCCACGGAGCTCTGGCTTGGCTGAGCCCGCTGCAAAGCGGGGACTGGCTGAGGGGCACCGGGGCTGAAGTGAGTGCTGGGGTTTGCGGCACATCCCGGTTCAGGTGGCCTTGGCACAGGGCTGGGTGCCTGCCAGCGGCACCCGCCTGTGGGTAACCTTAGCTGCCTTTGCACTTACCATTGCCTGCTGACAATAGAGCCCTCTGCCCAGCAGCAAGAGATGCCTGGAAGGCACAGGAGCTGTTTAATTATGCAATTATAAATGTCTTTGGCCTTTTTATCTTGCCGAGGCTGACAAGCACCTTCAGCATCAGACAAAGAGACGCTGTTATCGCTCCGCACAGCGGCTGCCTTCCTGGGCAGCAGCCACAGCTGAAGGGGCACAAACAAAAGCAGAAGAACAGTATTGAGTCAGCAGGTCCAGATTGGTCCCTGAGCCACCGCTCGGCACAGGCTCTGCCACACAGCCGCATCTCGGGAGCTTGAACTGGCCTTTTTCCTGCCTTGCTTTTGTTGCATTACAACAACCTGCCATGCCCAGAGCCCTGACAGCAGGAGCCCATGGGCTGACAGGGGCTGTGCCCTCCCTGCCACCACCTTTTTGGCTTTTTCTGCACGGTGTATGGAAGCAAAGCACACCTGCGATGGGGATGGCGTTGCTGGCTGGGACGTGTCCTTACCCAGCTGCTTGCAGCAAGTTGGCAGCAGGTCTCTTTCAAAGGGGGAAAGAAGAGGGATGGGAAGTTGTTTGGAGGATTTCTGCTGTTTCTGTTACAATGAAGAGCCCTTACAAGGTGTTCTCCCCAGGCATGCGCCCCCTTCCCCTTTTTTAGGGCGGCATCTGACTTAGAGGATGTAAGAAATTAAAAGGCCGTTTCAATGAGTCTTGGTTTATTAACAGACCAGGCTTTCAGGAATCAGTTGTGCCAGGAGGAGCGTTGCACAACTGTTCACAAAGCTCAGTGCAAATGGGCACTTTTGAAGTGAGCCGGTGGGCTGCTAGGGCGGGCGGGCGAGCAGCCTTGGCACCTCTCAGGAAAAGCAGATGTCCTCGGTGCTCGGCGTGGCGGAGCAGGCTGAGTGACCAGCTGGCATCCTGAGACCACACAGGGCACTGTGACCACTGCCAATGCCAGAACCTCCTCTTGCCGCCGCTGCGGCAGCCCCTGGAGGCTCCTGTACCCGGTGGGACACCCTGGGGTGCAGAGCCAGCGAGCCTGACGGGAGTGATGCAGACGCTGTGTGCATGGGTCTGTATCACACCTAATAAAACTTTCATTAGACGAGAGAAACTCCGTGAAGTGCTGGGAATTGGCAACAGCTGAGCAAATGCATTCATTAGAGATGCAGCCACATCAGGCTTGGGGGTGCCGCAGAACAGGGATGTTCATTAAGTCATACTTTACAAATGGGTGATGAAATATTTACCCACAAACATTTAGCACAGATGAGCAGCGTGGTGCTGCCTGGCTGTGAGTGCCATCTCCACCGCGGTGGCAGCGCTGGCTCCTGCAGCAGTGGGGTCGGGGACGTCCTGCCTGCTCTGCCACGCACGAAGCCCCGCGCTCTGGAGAGCAGCCGCCAGCTGTTTGCGGAGGGACAGGCAGCAGGAGCACCCCCGGGCAGACGTGTCGCAGGCTGGGCACCTCCTCCGGGTGCTGCGATGAACCCCCCCAGGCACCTGTGGTGTGTGAGAGCTGGTCTCGCTCTCTGCACAGCACGATGGGAGCCCAGCTCGCTGCTTTATGTACAGTCATAAACATCTCCATTAACTTGCACAGTATTTAAATTCTATAATGGAGCTGAAATAAAGGAGCAGCATCTTATCCCCGCTGGAGCCCTAGATCATCTGTTTACAAAGAGGCACTTTGGGGAAACCTTGCACGTTCAGATAAGAACTTAGAACTGGGCAATTCAGGTTTTTCTCGCAAGTCCCTCCTCTTTAATGAAGCCTGTTCTCGCTGACACTTTCCCTGGGGAATACTGTGTCTCTGTTAGCTGGATGCTTAGTAGGGTGCTCAGGTGTGATGGGGCAGCAGTGGGGCGGCAATGGGGCAGTGGTGGGGCTTTTGCATTTTCTGACAAAAGAAGCAAAGGTCTGGACAGGCCCTCAAGGGCCAAAAGAGCACCAGAGGACATCACAAAACCAGCCCAAAGCGGCAGTGCAGGGCAAGGTGCTCGTGTGCTGTGCATCCCACTGAGCCCTCCTCATGCCTGTAGTGGGCGAGCTGGCCTCGTCAGAGCTGCACAGGGTGGGCAGAGGCAGCAGGGACACCCCAGGGGACCACAGGCCTGGAACTGGTCTTCTGCTTTTTAAAGCAAAAGCACAAAGCCAGGAGGAGTCAGGGCAGAGACAGGTGCGTTCCCATGCTGGGGCACAGCAGCACGGGGCCTGCTGGGGACCGTGTTTATTAGCAATGAATAAAACACACTGCAGCATTTAGGTAGCTTGGCTTAATTTGTTTCCTGCCAGTGGCCATGTCCCACCATGTCACGAGTGCCATGCTGCACCGGGGCAGCAGCACGCAGGCAGTTATCTCCCACCGATCCCCTCTGCAGCTCATTTTGGGCTGTGCCAAGGCACTGGCAGTGCCTCTCCCCACCCTGCTCAGGTGCCGTCTTCTCTGGGTAAACCATGAGAATTTCAGCATTCAGTCTGATCCCAAGGCTCCCGTCTCAATGCAGCTTGGAAACCAAAATCCTCGTGCCAGCCCCCAGCCTCAGCATGATCGCCGCATCTGATGGAGAGGTAGACCCTGTAGGGAGGCTGGTACCTGGCGCATCCCTGCTGCTGCCAGTGCCACTGCCGCTGCCACCCAGGGGCTGTCTGGCCACAGCTCTGGGGCTGGGGGGCTCTGGCAGCCCGTGCTCGCTCATAAAGCCCCCGTGGCTGCAGGGCAACGTGCTCCCGAGCACAGAGGTGGTGGGGCAATGTCTCCAGGCAGCCATAGGGATGGCACTCAGCCATGGGGATTTTATGCTGTTAAATATTTTTAAGTGAATTCTATTAAATGCCAGGAGACAAAGAGATTAATAGGGCAATGAAAATGCTTTTTGTGAGATTTAGGTGCTCTGGGGTGATGGCAATTGGTGTGCTGGATAAATAGTGGTTTGCGACTGTAAATACAAGCTCCCAGGGAAAGTGGTATGTAAATTGGCAATGCTGTACGTCTCTGGGGAAAAACAAACTCAGGGACCCAGACTGCTTTCACTATGGCTGTTTCTGGGCAAAGTCAAATTAAGTGAAGATATAATGCAGCTTTGCAGGAGACGCAGAATTCATTACAGTGGTTCATGTGAGGAACGGCAACAGAGTCATTCCTTCTCCACCATTTCATCGCCAGGAATCCTGAAGGGACTATTTATTTTATCGTCGTGCTGTCTGTACGTGTGTGTGTGTATGACCTCAGGGGTTTTCATGTGTCAGTTGCGTTGCATGCTGCCGCACTCCTGCTGCGAGGCGGCTGCTCCTGCACAGCCAGCCTCGAGCACAGCCAGCCTCGAGCACAGCCAGCGTCTGCAGGTCAGGCTCACACATTTCCTTGCAAGTCTTCTTCTTGTGCTTTTGCTTGTTCCTGCCCCAAAAAAAGGGTCTCTTTAGTAAAGATGCTGTCAAATCCTTGCTGGCTGAAGATTAAAACCATTGCAACAAACACCAATTTAGCAGACACCCCGCCCAAGTTTGCAGCATGTTGGAGCCTGGCAGTGGTTCTGCGGAGCCCTTGCATGCTCCGGTGCGGTGGGCGCCCGGACGCAAGCTGAGCTAGCAGGAGGCGTGACAGAGGTGCCCGTCTCGGTTGTCTCACAGATGTGCCTGAGTCCTTTCCATCTAAAACACTGGCAATCAAAGTGCTTGTGTTAGTGGGGCAGCTGGTTGTGCTGAGCTGGGCAGAAAGATGTTTGCAGTCAGCTTTGCAACATCTTTGATTTCCTAATCATGATTAAATGGGTCTACAGTGCCTGCAGCTGGGGCAGGTTCTGGTTGCCACTTAAATTATGTTATAAGGAACCTCTATTACGACTGTAACATTTGCCCACACAAGGATAAGAGTTTCTCTGAGTCTGTTAAAATTTATGTTAACAGAGTATTGTCTTGCCTAATAAGAGCAGGGTGGCTCTCAGAAGCCAGTGTGCTCTCTCACAGCACAAGGCAGCGCAATCTATAAATCTCTGCTTTGACTTGCGGGGAAATGCAATGTGTCAGGTATCACATCACACTGCATCAAAATGTGATGTGGCATAATGAATCAAACTTCCAAAAATAAAACTTTCTTCCAGAAATAAACTTGTCATTGTCAATTTAAACTCTTGCCAAAGAATTCTGATTTGATGTGAGTTACTTTTGCCAGCGATTTACAGAAGTGGGTGGTTTTAATTACTATTTATAAGTCTAAAGAGAGAGCGGGTGTTTCTATCCAAATATGCACTAGCTGTACAACAGAAAACCCACATCCTAAATGTATCTCCAATATAGCACAGCTTGAGAGAGCGAGCGTGAAACACAATCCACTTTGAGCAATCAAGGAAAAGGAACATTTCCTCCATTCCCACTTACCCAAACACCCATGGAGGCGACCAGCGGCTGCTGCCAGTGGGGAGGCTCTGACCAGGTCTTCTGCCCGCACTCGGCCAGAGCATCATCTCCTGCCCAGGGCAGGCTCCCCGGCTACAGGACAGGGACCAGCACCGTGGCCACACGTCCCGCCCTGCAGCAAGTGGTGCAGGAGCTGGGGAGGCACCGGGTGCCCGGGAGCAGGCAGGGAGCGGGCAGGGAGCCAGATGGCGGGATTAGGAGGTGGGAACAGATGGCCCTTCCCGTCCCCGCTCCTGCAGGTGCTGGGAAGCAGCCTGGCCTGGGGAACCAGAGGTGCCTGTTAGTGGCAGCACCCAAGGACCAGCCCTGGGAGCCAGTTCACCCCAAAAATGGGCTGGGGGTCTGTGCAGGCAGAGGGGGTGCAGGCAGGGATGGCCCTGCCTGCTTACAGGCAGCTCCAGGCCGCGGGGAGGGGGCCCTGCTGCCAGCAACCTGCCTGTGAGCAGGGTCTGCAGCTCACCTGGGTAATTTGTTTTTTTATAAGTTTTTTTATTTTATAAGAAGTATATTGGTCTAGCGCTTTGAATTATTAGCCGTTTACACTGGTCACACTGCAATGGGAAGATGCATGCCCCAGATTACAGCCCTCATTTACACAGCCTCCATCGCAGGTAAGTGCAGAGAGGCTCGGCGATGCGCTGCTGTTCCCACAAGGCGCTCCATGGAAAAACCAGCAGGCAGGCGAGGAAAGGGGCCTGACACGGGCTGCTCGTGCTGGGAAGAGTGTACCCTGATGTAAGCCTGCAGTGGCTCTGTGTTGCCTTTTAAACCAGTATCAAGAGATGAAAAAAGATAGCAAGATGTATGGGCTCAGATCAAAATTTTGTCAGACTTCCCACATCAGCAAGGAGCTGGGAATAAAAGGAAATCTGTCAGCGAGAGTCGGAGAACCTAAAATACAAGACTCAGCAAGGAGCCATGGTTGTTGATGATGAAATCTCTGAAATTTGGCTCCTGTGCAGCAACGTCTAACTGCACTGAAAGATTCTGTGTGTTCCTGTGATTTGGTCTTTAAGGAAGAAAAGAGCTGATTAAAATTCAGCAGCCTGAGGTATTTTAAGTGGTTCTTTAGAGACAAAAACTTACACAATTCTGCAAGGAGAGATGGGATCCTGTCTTGTCAACAGACTGAGAGAAACATTTCAGTCTCCCAGCCTTGGGAAGGGCGTTTGTCTGGGAAAAGCCCCAATCTGTTGGCGATGCTGATTAGCGCAGTCACTAATCACAGCGGCTCCCTCGTTTGTACATGCAGCCCTGTAATCACTGGGGAATGATGAGACGGTTGACACTCTCCTGGACTGTTTGGCTGCAAAGACAAACTCTTGCCATGACCACGGCGCTGCGCAGGCAGGCATGCGATCAGCCCCTGCCCAGGCAACCACCCGTGGGTAAGTGCTTGCACCAGCTTGTGGCTGGTGGGACCCACACAGCCTGGCTTTAAATTTGCCAGCGGGACTCACCAAGCCTGAACCTCGGTGGGTGCTGGAGCAGCTGAGCCCCCAGCCAGCCCCCAGTCCCCTGACCCAACTCCTGCCCCTCTGACCAAAGCAAACAGAACTCCAGCAAAGCTGCTCCCCATGTTGGTCACCACCTAGCATGCGCTGGCCGTGCACCCGCAGGCGCCGCCGCAGCGGGGCTGGGTGCCCCAGGAGGGGCTGAGTGCCCCCGGTGGGTCCGGGCGGCTCGTCCCCGCTGTGCTCTACCAAGGGCCGGGGTCCAGGCTGGGCTGGGCTGGCCCTGCTGGGAGCAGAGCACGTGCAGCAAATGGATTTTCTAATGGAAATTTTTGGGTGAGAAGAGAGGGCAGAGCAGGTGAATGGCAGAACCCTGCCCCTGGGGTCGCATGGGCAGCCCTGCCCGCAGCCTGCCTGTCCTTGCAGCTGACCTCACCCCTGCCCTCGCCCAGAGCCGCCATCCTGTCGGGAGCCTGACCTGTCGCAGAGCTGTCCCAGCCTTCGCTGGGACGTGACGAAATGCAGGTGAGAAAGGAGCGAGGTGGCAGCTGCCGAGGGCTGGGGGAGAGCGGCAGTGGCTTGGACTCCGTTATTGATTTGAGGGATGTTTCAAACAGATCATTTATTTTCATTAGACTTCTGCCGGCGTCTTCATATCAGTGTCCCCTACATAGGTTGACATCTGTCCTCAGGAATGCTTTAATTGCATTTTCTTCGCCTTGTGCAGCTCTTAGCTAATGCATTCTGGCTTCATTAGATTAGACACCTATTGTCCTGAGGATGTTGTCATGTTTTCAAATGGCTTCAATCAGCACCTCCCAGGCATTGGCTATTTTGAGAGATAATAAAACCGAAACCTCATTCAGGCTGGGTGAGTAATGGAGGTGCATTTCCCACCCCTATCCAGCCTGGCTTTAAATTTGACTCGCTGACATCCCCCTGGATGCTGGCAGAACACAATTAAGCCTCTTGTCTTGCAGGCACTGTCCACGTAGTTACACACTGCTCGGGAGGAAGAGCTCTGCAACAGGAACTGGGTTTCTAATGATCTTGTCATTGTGAACAGCACAGATAGATTAAATGAAAGACTGAGGGAACAGTCAAGATCAAAACTCAGATTTCCAGATGTCCGGAGCACGGCAGGCAGCAGGGTCGCGGTGCTCTATCTTCTTGGACCCAGCCTGGCACAGCAGCTCGGGTGCATGTACATGTGCACATGCCTCTTAATGAGAGAGAATGAAAAACAGTGTGACAGGACCAGAGACCACCCGTTACCAGCAGCGCTGGGGGGTTCTTTCCTTGGCAGGTCCAGGCAAAGGCCGTTCTTAGACCTTGTTTCTGTAGAAGCTCTTTCCCGGCAAGGGAGCCCTGGGATGCCCTGGGATGAGTGCTTACAGCAGCTCGTGTCCCCACTGCACAGCTGCAGATGGTCACGGATTCAGGAAATGAACTGAGGCAGGAAGGGACCGGCTGGACCCCGGGCTGGGGGCACAGACGCACGGGGACAGCAGAAGGGCCGTGCTCTGCTCCCCCAGCGAGGGCTGACAGCTCCGGGAAGGGCTCAGCGCACAGGTCCCCAGCGCACAGGTCGCCAGACAAGGGCTCGCCTTCCCCAGCTGCTCTCCTCCAGCAGAAGGATTGCCTCAGCCCTGTCTTCTTATCACGAGCGACCACAATATCCGCATCTATCCTTTTCACCCCACAGGCGGTATTTTGACTTCTGGAATTCATCTTACCTACCAAGGGACTCTAAATATATCCCAGACAATTTCCTCTCCTCATTTTTAATAATCTCTTTCAGCCTTAAATTAGTTTTTGAAAATATGTATTGGGATGATAGGCTTTTTATCACAGCAGATAGACAATATTCATCACACCTGTGTCCTAATCCTCACAACACATGCACATTCATTACAGTAGCCCTGCATCAATTTCAACAGCACTTAATTCATTACAACTCCATTACTGCCTGTGCATGCTCCCCACAACAACTTTACTGTCAATTTGTCACCCGGGTCCCTGCAGGTGCTGCGGGTGGCTCTGGTCCCTCCCTGCGTAGCCACGGTCACTCCTGGAGCCATGGGATGGGATGGAACAGCCCTGCTCAGAGTGCAGCACATGGAGGATGCTGCCCTGTCCCTTGCACATGAACAGGGCTCACTCTGGAAACCTCGGGGAGGTGGCAGGTGGAAGAGCAGAAGTAAAAAACCCCTTTTCCTGCCCAGGATCCCTTTCTCCGCTCGCTGGGCTGCGAGCGTGGTGGGTGGCCGCAGCCCCTGTGGGCACAGTGAGGCCGAGGCGATGTGCTGGGGCTGTGCAGGCGCATCCTCCCGTCCCCGAGCCCTGGTGAGACTGAACCAGGAGCAATGAAGACATCCCCATGCAGGAGACCTATGGTACCTCTCTGCGCCCTCAGCTCCGTTAGGGACCCCAGGTCCCAGGGGGAAGAACCTGCCGGCAGAGCCTCCTGCAGCAGCAGCGCCTCTAGAACAACTACTCCAGCAAATCCCAGTTTTGCAAGGAACCTCTCTGTAAGCAGAGGCCTAAACATCAGGGCAGGCGAGGAGCCATGATGCCCGCTTTGGGCCAGAGCTGAGAGCAAGAAGAGGAAGCAACGTGATCTGGAGACTGGTGACAAAGAGGAAAATCACTGAAGCCTGAGAAGCTCAGCAAGTTGCATTACAGTGACTGTTGCAGAGATGGTGAAGCTGCAACATCTGTTGTGTCCTGGGAGCACAGAGTTGTCTACTCGGCAAAAAATAAATCTCATCGGGCTAGCTGTGCGAGACCAAGGACACGGTGCCCCAGTCCCCGTGTCAGCTCGTCTCATTCCGCGCCGTGCCCCGTCATTAGCCGGCGCGTAGAAGCGTAAGTGCAGGATTTACGCTCCTCAGCCCATGTGTCAGGAGGTTTATGGCACCGTAGAATGGCTGGGTTCTGAAAAAACACGGCTGAGCAATTCTGCACGGTCCTGTACTTTCCAAAGCGGCTTTACCCCTTTAATGTGACTGATTCCCTTTTACTGCACTGGCTGATTAAAAGTATCGCTGGGGTGGTGACAGTTCCCTCTTGCTTGGGGCACAGCGGTGCCAGGGCTCCCACCTGGAGCAGGGGAGGTGGGACGAGGAGCAGGGTCCCCCACGCTCTCCCTTTATGCCATGGGCAGCCGGACTGGGAGCGTTCTCCTCCTGCCAGTCTTGCAGGCAGGAATTAGCCCAGAATCGATTAGACCCACTCCGCCAGGAAAGGAAATGCCCTGCGACGCTGCTGATGCCGTACATGTGGCCAGAAGAGCGCTGCCATTGAATACCCGCAGAGAAAAATTCATCAGTAATCTTTGGAGCCAAATGGCAATTATGAGTATAGCAAATAATTTCAGCCTCCGAACAGGATGAGAATATTGTCTGCACAGGGAGATCTTGGGAAGCAGGAAAAGCAACACCATGGTTCTGTATTTAAAATACTATTTCTACTTCCAATCAAAAGCAAATTGTTGTTTTTTAGGACAATAATAGGCAAAGAGAAGATAAATGGTCTGACTGCAGCATCAAGGTTTAGCCAGAAAAAAGGGTGAGAAGGTAATGCCAGGTCATTAGCAGATTTAGTTAGAGAAGAAAAGCTTAGCAGAGACCTTCCTCGCAGCCTGCAAGTCCCTGCCTGGATCAATTAGTTAATGAGTCCTCAGCCCATCCTGGCCACGGCCCTGCCTGTGCGCTGCTGAGCCCCTGGGCTGCCTGCGCCTGCCTGCACACCCACCACCGCTGCGGCGGGTTTGTCTGGGGCAAAGCTCAGCAACAGAAGCCCAGTGGAGCTGCCATGGGCAGGGTTTGGCCTGAGAGGCCGCGGACTCTGCCCTCCAGCGCCGGCACCAGACCGGGGGAGCACATCCCTCAGCTGCAGGATGCATTTTTGTAAGTGCTGAGTCCCACCGGTGCCGCTCTCACCTGGCAGTGCCTGCACAGCCGCAGCCCCTGCGCTGACATGTCCCCTCCGGACCAGGCAGACGCGCTCCAGACCACCCGTGCCAGCGGAGGCTTCGGGCTCCTCGAGGTGCACCTGTCCTGCATCCCAGCCCCTTCCTCCTCGCAGAGGGGGTGGGTGCCCTTGGCTGGGTCACTCACGGTCAGCGCAGGCAGCAGCAGAGGTCTCCGGCGGAGACAGCAACAGCTTCGTTAGGATGGGCAGAGTCTGGGGTGTTGCGACATAATTAATTGGTGGGGGTGATACGTGCAGGAGGTGCCTGCACAGATGCTCTGCTTGGGGTGTGAGGGATCACCATGAGCACCCAGCCTCCAGAAACACTTGTGCTGTGCTGCCTCTGCACTGCTGCCCGCCCTGCCTGCTGCTGCCCACGGCCGGGGCTTGCCTCCCCCACGGCAGCGGGCAGTGCCCTTCCCGGGGCTCCAGCTCTCTGCACAGAGAAACTTCCTACAGCAAATCTTAGACAAGGCAGGGAGCGTTGTGGGGAACAGATGGCCAGTGCCAGATGGGTGAGGTGTCTGAGGAGGGACGTGTTGTTATGTGGAGTGAGCCATAGGCTCCAACGATTCCGCTCCAAACAATCGGCAATTAACTTAGGCTATTAGCATCAAACTTTGTCTCCAAAGTTTCCTCCCTCCTCCCTTTGCCATTGGGCCTCCTCATTTCTAGGTGAGCTGGGTATTCGATGAGAAAATGAACCTGTAATTCATTTGCAGCAAGATGCCTGGTTCCTCAAACAAGTGAAAAACCACCAGAGGTTATTTGCCAAAAATAATGGGATTACTATCGGTCGGCACTGTCCCAAAGGGAAGGCGAAAGGGAAATTGGTTCTCTCTTGCAAGGGCTTTTATTTATAGTGAGCAGGTGGAGCCTTGTTGCCGTTTCATCTTGTGCTGGCACAGGCTTGGTTCATGTCCTTCCAGGGGACGCCCGCAGGCAGCACCCTGGATGCTCCTCACTTCTGCAGAGGTGAGCTGGTGCCTCCCCAGCACAGAGCCGTGGCAGCGGCCCCCTCCCTGCCGCAGGCTGGGACCCCTGGCTTGACCCTGCCCTGCGGCAGCTTTCCTTGGTGCTCGGAGGGAGCTGCCCGTCTCCTCCTGCCTCCTTCCTCACGGCCGCCCACTCTTAAACCTGCCTGCACCGGGGCGCTGCTGGCTCCTGCCAGGCTGGCTCTTTGGTGCGCAATGGGGGTTACACCAATGCCAGAGGGGTCCCCGTCAGCCC
Organism: Balaeniceps rex; assembly: GCA_013401315.1. Classification (NCBI taxonomy): domain Eukaryota; kingdom Metazoa; phylum Chordata; class Aves; order Pelecaniformes; family Balaenicipitidae; genus Balaeniceps; species Balaeniceps rex. The sequence goes on from VYZW01011694.1 coordinate 60,561, forward strand.
CCGGCTGCCGCCCCGCCATGCATGCCCAGCGTGGGGCTCAGGCATCCACTGACGGGGCACTGGTGTGGGAACTATTTGGGTGCTTACGTCTGAACTAGCTGAGCATTCACATATGAACTAATTGGGCACTCATGCATAAATTAATCTGGTGCTCATGCGTGAGCACTGCATACCCTGTAATTTACGCTCAGCACCACCCGACCTCCCTGCTGTTGTCTGCACTACCTCAGAGGGCTGAGCCATGGCAGCCCCGGCAGGGATGTGCTTCCGTCATCCTGGAGGTTTGTGTTCTCTCGAGGCTCTGCTGCGATGTAACACACAGAACCTTGCTGCTGCCCCAGTCCCTCAGGATGCCTCCGATGTCCAGCGGCTCCGACGCACTGTCTGAGCAGCTCTGCTCCCTGCTGCTCCCTGCGTGCCAGCACGGTGCTCTCAGCGCTACAAGGGTGACTTCGCTCTGCACCGTTTGCTGTAAAGCACAAAGCTATTGCTTTTCAGATCTCTGCCCCTTTCTGTCTGGTGGGATAACAGTGTCTCTTTTTTTATCTACAAGAGCTGCTTGGAGCTGGCAGGACTTGGAGCTGGCAGGACTTGGCAAGCAGTTTCCTTGTCCGGCAGGTTCCTACGGAGCTGCATCTCCCATCATCTTTGTGTGCAATAATTGAACAGCAGAAAGAGAAAGTTGGAGCGTTTGTGAGCGTGCACAAGCCAAGTACTTGGCACTGCCCTGGCCATGCTTCCCTCCCGGGCCGTGCGCTCCAGACAGAAGCATTTTCAATTGCACTTTCCATCTGGCATTGATTACTGTCCAATTTCTTGTACCTTCATTTGCAGTCAGCAGAGGCGGGCTGACTGACATTGAGGGAGAATGACTCCTCGGATCCCATCAATCAAGTGTCATCAGGATCCAGCTTCCCAGGCTTCCGGGCCACAAGGTCACCCTCAGTGGGAAATCAGCTTTCTATCTAAACCAGAGCCCTCCTCGTGCCCCTCTCCCACCACACCCCCGGCTCTGCTGTGCAGTGGGCAGGGAGGGAGATGGATCTGCAAGCTGCCGTTACTCACTGCCCCCCTCCATCCCACCTCTGGACTCTCAGATAGATCATTTCGGGGATAAGTGGGAAGAAAATTTGCAACTTTTTTTCAGGAAATAGTGACACAACTCACAGGAACATCCAACAGCGCCAGATGCAGATCTTACGCCCAGGGCACCGTGTTCAGGTCCCCACTCCTCACAGGTGCATCAGCCATTGGGGAGGCACCTCTCCCCCTGCATGCCAGGGCAGGGGGCCATGCCCTCTCCCCCTGCGTGCCAGGCAGGCACACACATCCCCACTGTCCCCCCACAAGGGACAGGGTGCCCGTCGGGCTCAGTGAAAGCCATCAGCCCTGGGCAAGGCAGGGAGGCATGCAGCGAGCACTCAAGGGGCAGTGCTGGCCTGGCACTGAGCAGAGAGTGTCAGCCTTTCCCTCCGGCTCCTGGCGCTCCGCCATTCGGCAGCAGCTTTTCCTTAGGGAAAGCCACAAGCGCTTAAAGGAAGGGGCCGCTCTGCTCGGCAGCTCAGCACTGACTCAGCCTCTCGGCGGAGGGCTTTCCACTGCTGCAGCTGAACAGGGAGAACAGCTGGAGCTGCAGCCCGATGCGAGGTATAAACTCAGCCCATCGCTTGTTTAGCTGGGATTTACAGTCTGACTGTTCCCTGCTGCATGAATTTCTCTGTCGTGGGGGTACACCGAGCTCCCATTCCCCCTGGGCAGCGAGGAGCCAAACCCCCCGGTGCTGGAAGCAGGAGCTTGGGGTCTGTCCAGCTCCATCTGCTGAGCTTCGCTCACCTCGCTCCTCCAGGGAAAACCACCTTTCCTGGTTACAGCCCTTCCTGCAAATCACGCGTCTGCTCAGAGTGCTGGCACCCAGGAAACGTGAACGCAGCCGTGATCTGGATCCGTCCTTTGCTGTTTGTGTGGACAAGCCAAAGCCACCCTACAGTGGGGACAGGCACAAACAGGGTTGCCCAAGCCAGCTCCTCACCCCTCATTTGCACACGCAGAAAGGCTGAACTGAGTGAGATACGCCTTCATCGCTAGTGCACATTACAGCAATAGAAAGAAATCCACTTAGTGCTCACAGAAGGTATCATTTGCAGATGCTCATCACACCAAATTACTCTACAATTAGTGTTCTTCATGAAGGTGAACTGAGGCCCTTTGCAGAAGGGAAGGCCTGGAAAGATAGAGCACAGCAGTTGTGCTTCCTAAAGGAAACCAGAGAAACAGTCTCCCGAGCTGGATTTAATTGCCCTAACAGCAAATGCAGAGCCCTCCGGAGGGCGGGTGGACAGGCTCTGCTGTCACCACTCGCTGGGAGCCAGCCCCACCATGGGCACCAGCCCTGGCTAAGCACCACAAGAGCTGGGTGTCGGGGTGAGGGTTGGCCAGGGTGACAGCATGGTGGCGGGTGCCAGGGATGTGGGGCTCCAGTGATGCAGGCAGGGAGGAGCGAAAGGAGAGACACCCAGCTTGTGCTGCCTGCTCGCCCGCAGGGCCCGCCGAGCCGGTGACAGGTCTCTGCCCTGCCTGCTCTGCAACGCGCTGCTGCCTCTCACCCTTCCAGCGTTTCCTGCCTGTTCTCCCTGGATGAGCGGTGCTTAGTGACGGGCTGGCTCTTCTTGAACCCGGTGACTCTCCCCACTGATGAGGAGCTGCCTGCCTGCCTGCCTGTTGCAGCCCAAGAGCCGCACTGCCAGATGCTGCCTGTATTCTGCAAAGTTGGCCGGGAGAGGCTGCAATTAGTGCTCAACCCCCTGATGCTATTTTTATGAGCGATGCAGGACAAGGATAAATTGTCCTTTTCCACTGGCTTTGGGCTTTGACACTAAGAAATGACAGTCACTTCCCCCACCCCAGCCCCTCCACTCGGGGGCTGCAGCCAGGTCCCGGCCCTGCTTAGGGCTCCTGCCCAGGGAGGGGGTCGCAACAGCAGCTGAGATCTGATTAACATTTCCAGTTACTACCTCACAGCAAATGAATTAATTTCAAATTGTGTACAAAACATGTCAGCTTCCCTGCTCAGCGTAGCCCTGAACTGTGCAAAATCAGCAGGGTTTGTACTTTATAAGGAAGATTGACCCATAACCAGTAAATATTGATTTTTCCCTTGAAAGCTGCTCTCAGCCAGTTGCTGCAGGGCTGCGCGACACCAGCAGAACAGAAGACGACGGACACCGTTAGAGCATCAGATTGCAAGACCATATTTTCTCTTCATGAAAATAATCACGGCTGCAGTTCAAGGTGCTCTCTTGGTGAGCACTTGGGCAGCGATGGCTCCTGCTCCGGAGGTGCTGGGAACAGAGCCTGCACGCTTTCATGCCTTAAACACCTTGCGCCCGCCTGTTTCCCCAAGTACCCTCTTCCACGGAGGTGTGCGAGTGTAGCTGCACCTGTGAGCACGCTGGGGCCTTGTCCCTCGCCGGGACCCCCGGGCAGGAGCAGCCTGAGCCCAGCGGCATCCTCCCGTGGGAGAAGGTGTCAGGCACAGGGCAGGGAATCGCTCCCTTCCCTTCACCCTCTCCCACAGTGATTTCTGGCTCCAGAGGGGCCTTTGCCATTCCTTGGGAGGCAGAGGCAGCACCCACTCCCTGCGGGCAGGGCCTGGCGCTGGGGTGAGGGGCTGTGCTGGTGGGACAGGCGCTGCCCCGGCCACGTTCCTCGGCACAGCCAGGCTGAGTGGTGGCAACCGGATTTGAGGACATGACTTTCCTATTAACTGTCTCACCCTTATTATGGGAAATTAGATTAATTACATTGTAGCAGGCAATAAATATTTCCCTGGAGAGACAGGGAGGGTGCCTGGGATTTTGGTCTCCATGTGCGATGTTAAAATTAATGATTCTGTCTAATCGCATTTTTCAGTGTAATAATGTTTCTGGGCAAGAGGAGTGTAAAGCTCTGTGGCTTATGGGCACTAATTTTCTGAGATAAATAGAGAATTTCGTCCCTGCTCTCATCAAAGCTAGGGATGAAATTGCTCTGAAGCCTGCACCCTGTAAGCTCTGTTTCCCACTGCTGTATTTTAAGAGGACATTTATGCTTTCCCCAGCTCCAGTGTGACAGCCAAGCAGTGGCACCCTGCAATTCCACAGCAAGGTCCAGCCACATCAGTTTTCGTATTATCTTGCTGTAAATGAGATTCACTGGACAATATGGATCTGATTTGCAGCACAGCTGTGAAAGAAATCCTGCCTTTAAGAAAGCTACCATCTATGAATAAATTGGATATACTTATCTTGGTCTCCTGACAGGCTCAAACTTTCAGTTGTGAGGCTGTGACAGCCAAGACACAGCCTGCCTCATGGGCACCTCTCATGGAAGGAAATATTTGATGTACACCTAGGAAAGGGCTCACAAGGGTGGTGCTTGCCGGAGGGCACTCGGCACACCCGGCTTTCTCACCCTGCAGGGACAGCACCACAGCCGAAGGGGAGCTGGACTCTCAGTTCCCCTTCCAGAGGACCGGAATACTTGGGCAATCGGCTTCCCCCTCTGTCCTCGAAGGTGTCAGACCCTCAGATCCAGGCAGCGAAGGCTGGAGCTGCCACAGGGAGGGCAAAACCCTCCTCATTTTGCCAGTCAGCTGCTGGCAGGACCCAGAGAGATGGGCTGTGACCAAACGCCATCGTCCTTACAGCTGTGCTCACGGCCACGCAGGAGGAACAGCAGGGGACCGGAGGGCAGCAGGTATTGCACACAGGGCAACCCTTCCCCTAAGGGCCTCACCACAGAGCAGCGCAGCTTCCCAGGAACTCATCTGTACCGTCATCAATGAATTTCCTACCCAGAAGGTAAGCTACAGCCCCTCTGGCTCCTTATACAATTTCCCCAAGACTGTATCTTGCCAACCAGCGTACCACTCCCTGCTAAGCCATCAGGTACTTGCCAAGAGACCACCCATCCCATCTCTGAGCATACACGCACGTGGGAAGCAAGCAGGCACTGCAGCAAGGCTCTTCTCCCACCACACCCCTCCAGGATTCGCCCAGAGTCCTGCACCACAATCAATTAGAGGAACACGAGCTGCAGCTCAATCCACAGCAAACAACAGTGTTTGATTTGTTTCCTGGAATCCCCGTCACGCGCGATGACACGCGATATGGGATCAGCTGAAAGGCTGCAAGGTCCCACAGGGAACACTGCGTTACAGCAGACGGTGATGGGCAAAGCCCGGCTGTCCGAAGCAGTGCAGACATCGTTAAACACTGCACAGCACGGCTTCCCTGCGGCAAGACGCCAGCCTGGAAAAACCCACCACCACTAATGTCTTCTAATTAATACATTTTACCTAATTGAGTGCCCAACTGTTAAATGATGACAGTCAGGTTAATTAAAAGTTAAATCTTTCTCAGTTAGCAAAAAAACCCAACCAAACAAAAAAACACCCACCAAAACCTCCCACGGAAAAAGCCCACAAAAGAAAGGAGGAAAAAAAAGCAAAGTTAAGGAAGCTTAAGCAGCATTGGCCAGCTGTGCCCCCAGCTGATGAAGGGTAACTCAAGCCTTGTAACTCTGCTCTTGGAGCATCCATTCCATCAGCAACCACAGAGGGAGAGGTCTGATGAGCCACAGGAGGCAGCCGCAGAGCTGAATCCCTGTGCTCACCTCTGTTCCATCTGCTTCTTCTCTTTCCATGGGTGGACTTGCAGTTCTTCAGCACACTGAAGTAAGACCACTTACCTGTCTGCAATGGGAGTCCGACAGCACCGGCTGGGCCTCCTCATCGCTGTGTTGCAATCTGCCAACAGCCGTCAGCATCGCCGACTGCAGTTCCAAACAGCACGTTCCCCCTCAGCAGATGTGGGGTGAAGAGCAAAGTGAGGAACCAACTGGCCACGTCTTGCAATTTGTGGACCAGGCAGGAACGCAGTTGGCAGCAGACCAGGGATCCACGGACTCATCTCCCTGATGGAGATTTTCTTCTTGGCTCATTAAAACCTGCACATTGCTCAGCTGTGAACTGCTGGAAAGAAGCCCCAAGTTAGAGCAGAGCCAGTGTAGTGTCCCAGCTGCAATCAGGTGGCATGGAAATGCACGCTGGGATGGGAGGGGAGAGAGCACCCATCCCCACCGGGAAAGGCCACTGAAAGCTGAGCCCTAATCCAAGGGAATAGCATCATGAATCACAGGCTTGACACTAGGAGCTTGAACTTCTCACTGGTCACCAGACAGCCCTCTCTGATTCACTGAGATGAGGGAACTCGTACTGAAAAGCCAGTTTGTGCACGCTCCGACTAGGACAATTTGTCCTATTGATTAAGCAAATAATGTCTTTTTTTTGAAAATACCTTTTTCTTGTTATTTCCCTGACCCCTGAGACTTACCTGTGTTTTCAAAGTGACTCACAAATTCCACAAGTGGGTGAATTTTTGGTGTGCATAATATCTTTACTGCTCACTGCAGACACTGCAAGTGAATGTAAAATTTGGAGATGCAGCCTGTTCAGCTAAACTCACAAAAAGGGCAGGGGTTTCCAGATACACAGTTCACTTTTGAATTTGCAGTTCTTCCAATCACTTATTTAGAGAACAGAAACGACTTATGAACTCCTCCATGCTTCTTGCAGTGATGCTAAGGAATATTTCCCCTTCTTATGCCTTCAGCTGACCCAGGAAACATCGATTTCTGGTGGAATTATACAGGTCAGCTGGAGGAGTTGCATGTGCTGTCCTGCACTGTCAAATCAAAAACTCCTGCATGAAAAAATTGCCTAAAGACAGCTCTAATTTGTTCTAAACTATCATCCCTTCTATCAGCAAGCAGGGAATTGTTATCTATTTATTTCTTACAATGTCACCGAATCAGCGGCCACCTGCAAGGTGTCCACGATGATAAACACTTGCTTTGTATACGGAGCTATTTCTGACAATGCTTGATAGCGCACATCTATCAAATTGCCTGGAAGAGCCACCTATTAGGATCATTATCTAACACAGTCCCTTTGTGGGAGTTCAATGTCAGCACATCCTGGGGAAGGTACCTCACTGGGTACCTATTCTGCTCATTATTTCTCTAGATTAATAGTTTCACATTTCCATTATGAATTTGGGCTGAACTTTGGAGTTCTCAAACCCAGAGCAAAGCTGTTGCACAAGCACGGAGACTCCCGAGCATCCTCCCAGCGCACGGCGTGCTGCTGCACCCGCTTGGTGCGAGCGGGAACTCCCATCTGGAGGGTTGGCTGTCTGAGCTCTGTGCCAGCCAGGGGAAGGCAGGAATGCTTTTTTCCCTGCAAGACTGTAGTTATCCAGCACTATAAAAGCCCTGGTGAAACACAGACACGCCCTGCTACTTGCTTGCTCCCTGCAGGGTCTGTGCTGCTATAGTACCACCAGCTCTCTTTCTGCAGCTTGCTGTCCCAAGGGAAACGTATTTTGAAAGAGCTCTGGTTCAGGTCAGGAGTTTTGATCTTAAAAACTCAGTGCTCAGCAATCTTTTAACAAACCACAGCCATTACTCCCCAAACCACACTTCAGGCCTTAATTCCTTCTGCAGAGCCTCACCTATTAACACAAAACACAGGCCCTCAGAGGTCACGTAGTTCAGTTGTTGGGAAGAAAAAGCAATATCCTGAGAAGGCACCTCAATGTCCTCTAGCCTTTCGCCTCAAGACTGGCCCTGTTCAGAGGACAGTCCCTAAAGCCATGCCCACAGCATCTCAGACCTAGCAGCAGCTCAGATGACACGAGCTAAAGTCAGTCTCTTTCTGTAGGCTGAACTGCTCCAGCCAGTGATGGATGCAGCCTCTCCCAACCTGACAGAACGGTTATTTTCCTGTGTTGCTTTTTATTTCCCATCACTCAGTTTAAAGATCAGTTCAGACTACAGCCAGGCTAGCATACAAATAATATACAAACAAAACCTCCTCCAAATCCACAAAAAAGTCAGCCAGCTTCCCTGTGTTGCCCCAGCAATCCTTGAACTGAATAGAAGAGGGAGGTTCTAGCTTTGTTAAACAAAATGCAACTGCCATGTAATGTGCGAAAGGGCCAGTAGCGATGCCAACAATTTACATGAGCAATAAAACTGCAGAAAAATGAACTACTGCTTACCCATGGTGCAGGCAGCATGCAAAATGGATTTAGGTGATGAATCTCTTTCACTATTAGCTGCCAGATAGCTTTAATTCATGTCAGATACAAGTAACTCACTCTGACAACTGGAAAAGGAAGCTTGAATATTAACAGCATTGTTAGTTGCATTGTGCTGGGAATGCTGTGCTCCAGCAGCACCACCTCTGCAAAGAGGAACCTTGAGCTATGCCGCCTCCACACGCTACAGAGCAAATTCAGCAGACAACCCAAACAGGTACAAACTGAAATGCAGTCATAACCCCTGCCAAGTTCTACAGACTCTGCTTCTTCCAATCTTCCAGGTGCTAAATGTTATTTTGCAAGCATTTTTTTTTGCTGTAAGCATAACGTGTTAACCCCAATAGTAGCACAAATACAGCCTTTCATCCTCCAGAAGAATCAGGAACGTATAGCGCGTAGATCTAGAGTTAGAAACAAAGGTATGCCTCTGCTGTCGGTGAGCTGGGAAGGCAGGCTTGCAGGGACACAAGGCTTTCACATCTGCATTGGAAAAGTCTGTGGAAGCAGACAAGTCATATCTGCATCTCCTTACCACTCAAGACTCATTAATCTGGAGGAATACTACTACTGTCTAGTACTAGTAAAAACATTAATTCCTGGATTTACTAAGTAACAATACTATATCTCAGCATTAAACAGGAGACTGAAATGGCTGATAGTGTAGCAAACAGATCAACGCAGGGCCTTAAAGGTTGTAACTAGAGCTTTTAAAAGCAGACAGTACGAACAGAAGAATTCTCTAGGCTCACTAAGCATTTTGGTTCATTTTTTCTCCTGGCAAAGACATGTTTAAAGCAGAATCTAGACTTACACATCTGTATCCAAGCAAGTGTGTTACAGTTTTATTTACAGCTTAACGAATTGTTTTTAATTAATATCTTAACAGAATTCATCAATGACAGCAAGGCAAGTGTACTTGTAGCTTAGTAGGTTACAATATTGCCACCTGTAGTTAGGACTTAGAAGCTGCCAAAACCTCAATAGCGAATTCCAAATACATGGTATATACCTGAGGTTTGCATTGTGACATGCTTGCTTTTTAAAGGAAATTCATGTATGACTGCTGTTCTACAAGTTTCTCCCATACCACAGGCTGCATCGAAGATTTACACCAAAGCATAAGTTACCTCTGACAGCAGCCTTTCCCAGTCTTCCTTCTTAATTATGCTGTAGGCTTGGCTTTTGACAAAAGCAGAACTTCTCCAAACCTAGAAAAAACTCCCAAAGTCTCAACACCCTTGTTTATAGCCCCTTCAAAGAGGCTTAAATCAAGGACAAAAAGGTATCTTTGGAAAGGACAGTGCACCAGCTAACAAAGAAACAGGCTTATTTTTAGGAAAAAATCTTAGACAAAGTTAGAGAAGCAAAGCTCTTTACTCTGAATGCTCTCTTAACATGCCAATTAAAGTGTTCTCACGTTAGCTTCCCTACTGAAACAGAGGAAGGATTATCAGGTTGTCTCTTGCAGATGCCATTTTACATATTTAACTTTGTATGATCCATACAGAATAATGCTTCAGGAATGGAAGCTAACCACACTTTTAAGGGATTCCATGTCTTAGTTCCACAGACAAGAGAAGTGTCCTCTCCCATCCTGTACCAGCTACAAAGATTCACAATAAAAATGAAACCCTGGGTTTTGAGCGAGAGGAGTCTTTTACATTTTAAGACTTTATGCCATCTCCCCACAGAGAGCTAGTGCTTCTTCATAGAGAGCTCTGCTTTTCCCAGCTGTTGAAAAATAAGACGGTGGTTGTAGGAAAGCAAATACAAGACTTCTTCCCTGCTTCCTTTTGCCAGGAAGTGTTAAGCCAGATGAGTGCTCCTGCTTACATTTTAAAATATAAACACATTAACCCTTTCCCAAGAGGCTACATTTAAAGTTGAATTTTCTTGAATTTGAAGTGGAGCAAGATTTCCTCTGTATTTTCTATAAGCAATGGGGAGAAAAACACATGACTGAGGAAGTTATTTTGTTCTGTTCAAACAGCATTTATTGGATACGGCTCTTTGTCAAAGACATGCACTCTATTCTAATCCCATTACATATTATAGATAGAAAAAAATCAGTTCGTAACTTCCATTCTGTAAATTAAAGGAAGGAAGACACAAATTAGAACAAGAACTAAAGGTAGCAGTCCTAAATGTAACATTCTGTATTTACAGAGGGATGTCAACATTCATCGAGTTTCATCTATGGGTTTTTGCAGCACTGCAAGCTTGTGCGAGACGTACCTAGAAAGAAAGAGAAATTAATCAGTACTTTAAGAGACGCTTTCATATCCCACAACCACCTACAACTTCTGTCTGAAGTAGAAGACACTTTCAGTTCTGATTCAGTTTTTCAAAACATTGGCAATAGTAATTTTCTCAAGAAGCGTGTGGTTTATCCACAGTTCGTATTAAGCTAGATGTGATGTAAAACTAAGCTCCCTCCTTCCCTTCTCAGTTCATGCTTCTTGACTAGTGACATGGGCCAAAATACAAGACAAGGTGGGGGGGAAATAAGGAGTTTCTATTACAGCTCAACAGTCCAGTGACTAATGACAGAGTGACAACACTGCCTTACAACTTCAGGTCATGGTTGACAAAAATACATAGACTTACTGATAGCTTCTTCATAATTCCTTGGGCCTCCGGATTCAGATGAAGAAGATTCTTCTTGGTCAAATCACTTGCTGTTAAACGAATGCTCTGTGAAAAAACCCAAATATTAGGTTTTCTATTTGGTCAGCTGTAGTAGCCAGAAGCATAAAAAAACCTAAAAAATAAAAGTAAATAAAATCCAAGCACACTAGGAGACCACGTTCAGGCAGAGAACTACAGTCAGCTTGACCAGAAGCTTATCTCGTACCTTCCTTGCAGTGCATTAACACATTACTGCCAGCAGAAGCTACTTTAAATGTTACTTACATGCACAGCAAAACATCATTCTACATTCTGCTTTGACCAGCTTGAACAGCTCCCACTTCTGACTAAAAATCTTTCCATGTTCTTTTTAAGCTAGATCAATCCCCTGTTAAGCTGCAGTGGCACAACTGAAGAAACAAGAGTGAATGACTTGAAACTGGTAAGGCCCCCAAGAAGTTACAAGCTATCCCTTCAGCATAGATGTTACAGATTAAAGTTTCTGATTTACCTCCCCTCCTCCAACAGGGACTGTAATGAAGATATCGTTGCCATCAGCAAGGGGGCTGCCATTAGCAGAGATGGTGTAAACACGTTCATTTACTGCGGGTGTGCGCAAACCTGGTGTCTTGAAAATTCTGAAACAAAAAGTTATAGGTAAGTAATTTCACTGCAATTGCTCAAAGCACTGACTAAAAGTCTTTCATTTCAGGTTCAAAGAGCCACTAAGGATTAAGTTGCAAATAGAGGACAGATACATACATAAAGCAAATGGCAAAGCACTCCCCTAGGTAAGAGATTAACAGATAAATGTAACATAATACAAACCTGGAATCAAATTTGGGTGTGACCATGGAGGTACCTCCCTGAGCACAGAGATCAACAATTCTACCAGTAGCTGGAGTAATAAAGTTGTTTTTGCTTGATCTGTTAAAAGGAAATAAATAAACATCTGCTTATAAGAATACTTTTAACAAACGTACAAGCACTATCTTATCAAAGACTTGAATGAGGTTATAACCACAGAAAACCAGAGGTTCTCACTAATCAAAAGTAAACCCCAAAGCTAGGGATAGCTGGTCATCACAGGAGATGAAGTTGCCCATCCTTCATTCACTGTCAGATCACTGATTTTTTCCTATAGCCTGGCACAACTACATCAACCAGCCTACTAAACCATACTCCATTCCGTTTAAGAGTTATATTAGCACTATACACTTATTGTCCATTTCTGAAATCCAGTGAAAAAGATATCCCTTATTACCTTTTACTCATGTGCTTCACTCTTGCTGAAGGAGCTCTTCTGCTCCTGGACATGGGCACTTTTTTAGTCGATGCTTTCACCTGAAACACACATTACTCACCAAATCAGTTACTTCACTCTCATGTGACAGCTGAGTCCACAACGAACAAACGCTTCCATACAAAATGTTTGGCTCAATACACTCCTTTTTATGGAGTCCAGAAACAAACACCATACAAACTATCACTAGATGTTTCAGGAAGCGATGCCTGTTTTGAAGTCCCCCTCAAAGTATCCTGGACAGCTATATTATCATAGGCATCATCTCAGTAAGTAGTTTATATCTTGGGAATAAAGTCATCACAAAGAATAGCTATTTACCTTTCCAGTTTTTGGATTAACGTTTTCAGCTTCTAGCTCTGGAAGACACTGGCTATCATGTTTTGCTTTCTTTGCTAGAGGAAGCAAAGGAGGCTCTGCTTCTTCTTCAATAGCTTCAATATCCTGTTTAGATTTTTCCGCTAGAAAGAGAAAGTGTTAACTAAGTTGAAAATAAATAATAACTTTACATTATTAGTTAGCAGCGGAGGTAAACAGTAAACCACAAGTGTTTTTGGCAACAATTTGCTTCTGAAATCCAAATTCCAATGTAATCCAAATAGTTGAGACAGCACTATTTTGAATTATTTTAAGTGTTTTAATAAAATTAAGTAGAGCTACTGCAGATGGTAAGGATAAAAGCAGGATTATTTTCTTGCCTTTAAATATATTGAGGGATGTAAGTAAGAACTGAATTATTATTCACAGTATGTAAAACATGACATGTTTTCATCTCACTGAACTCATCCCAATGCTTAAAACAAACTGACCTTTCTTGATTATTTTTAAAGGAGTCTGGATAACTTCTGCTGTTAACTTGTTTATTTCTGTTATTTCCAAGTCTGCCTAAAATTAAAAACAGTCACAACACCATTAGGATTATCAGTAGCATACAGTTCTGAGAAATCCAAGTTGTAGAGCAAATCCATAATTATTTTATAGCAATAACACCTCCATGTTTTCTGTTGTGCTCAAACTGGGACCTCTCATGTTATTCTGGAGGTGACAATGACACATGAGGTCTGCATGCCATTCAGGAGTAACATGCCTTATTTGGCAGCTGCAAGTATGCTTCACCTACGCCCTGCTGCTCAACCAATTTAGAAATGCTTTAATTTACTGAAAAGTGCATGTGCTCTTGGGCATCTGGGAGTGAAATCAAGCAGGTAAGGAAAGACCAACAAGGAGCAGTATGAGAATGCAAATCCTATATTGGATACAACAGGCATCTCTTACTGTTAAATCTTAAAGCAATATTTGTGAAAGTATTTATGTAACCTCTGCTATTGCAACACTCCTACAGACTCAAGAAACCCTTCATTTCCTACAGAGGTACACAATGCCATCAGGAAAGTTTAACATTTATGCTAGAAACCTACCGTTGCTGCCTCTTCCAATGCCTTTTTGCTTCCTCCTTTAGCTAAAAAGAAAATATTAATATAAGAAAGTTCAATACAGTATCTAAGACAGCCTAGACAGTATATATAGACATACTTTAATACGTCACCACTAGGGTGCAAAAAAACAGCACAAACCAGTTTTCTTGGCGGCGGGTGGGCAGCCTCAGACAAAGAGAGCAGCCCTTCCGAACAGCCCGCGGGCCGCCTGCCTGGGGGATTCCAGACAGAGAAGACTCCGGCTGCTCCTTTATTACCATTGGGGTTTATCACCTAAGGGAAAGAGTGCCCCCGCCAGCCCGCTCCCGGCCCCGCACCGAAGTACTCGAGCCAGTTCATCTCGCGGAGCGCCACCGGCAGCCGCAGGATCTCGATGTTGTACAGGTTCTCCACCTCCTTGACGAGGCGCTGCCCGTTCGTCCGCAGCTGCTCGACCCGGCTCCTCACTGCGGGGAGGCACACGGCTCAGTCACGGCTCCGGGCCCGGGGCCCAGGGCCCGCTCCCCGCCGCCGCCCGCCCCGCCCGCGGCCTACCCTCCCGGTCGAAGTCCTTCAGGAAGGCCGCCAGCTTCCTGCGGCGCGCGCTCGCGCCAGCCTTCTTTCGTGCGGGAGCCATGGCGGCGGGGCCGGGGGCCGGGTGTCGGGGCCGGGTGTCTGGGCCGGGGGTCGATGCCGGGGTCGGGAGCGCCGCCGCCGCCGCGCGTTCAAACCCAACCGCCGCCGCCACCCGACCAATCAGAGCTCGGCGCGGCGCGGCGCAATGACGCAGCGGGCCGAGGAAGCGCTTCCGGCTGGGCGGGTCACCATGGCGGCG
>VYZW01011694.1:75012-176774 GCA_013401315.1 Balaeniceps rex
CAGCTGAGCGCTCCCCGCTTTGCCGTGCAGGGCGGAGCTGCGGGCCGTGCGGGACGGCGTGGGGGCCGGCGTGGCCGGCGTGCTGCGGCTGTACGAGGAGCGGGCGGCGGAGCTGGGGCTGGTGGCGGCCCTGCGGCGCGGGCCGCGCTGCCCCTCGCTGGCTGACGCGCTGGAGGGGCTGCAGGACGTGGAGCGCTACTACCGGCACCTGTATCCTTCTGCGGTGGGGCTGTCCGGGCTGCACAGGCGGGTGGCTTTTTCTNNNGCCTTTTTCTCTTTGTCGTCCTTAGCGGGCACGAAGGTACCTGGAGAGCAAGCTTCTCCTCCTCCGCGTCAGCTGTGACAGCCTGGCAGACATGGAAGCTCTCCCACAGTGTTGGGAGAGGATTTTGGAGCGCTACAAGGAAGACGTTGTTCGAGGTAGTTCCGCATATGGCAGACCCAAAGGGTCTTTCGATGAGCTCTGTGCTGATGTCTCAGCCGTGGTGACAGCACGTAGGCCTGGTGTTGCTTGCTATGTTGGTGTCAGTGGCAGTGGGTGATCTTGCTCAGTTTGCACTTGTTCTTTGCAACCTGCTCTGAGATCTGAACGACTTCAGTTGTAAATGCTCGCCATCACACCCTGGGCACAGCTGGAAGCGACATCCTTCCTCTCAGTGTAACAAGGGGCTTAGTGATCCTTTTCACTTGGTCTACTAAGCTAGCTTTACTTACGTTTTTCTTTATTGCGTTTAGAAACAAGTTAATTTTTTGTGGGTACAGAATATGGATAAAATGCATTAAGCTAACGGGGTTGGTTTTTTTCCTTCCAACTCAGATACACTTCTTAAGATCTCTCTGTTTGTGGACAACCAGCGAGAACTGTGCTGCTCACCAGGCTCCTGACAGAACAGGAGGGACTGATGTTGACCAGCTTCTACGAGAGTCTGGTGTGTTCTGAGATGACCACAAAGAGGAGGATGAATTGAGGAAGCTTTACTGGTGCTTTTTGGAAGCTGAATGAATTGGGTACTTGGCCTCAGCAGGAAATGCTTGGACTGTTTCATTTTCAAGTGGAAATGGACTTGGTGTCTGAAGAAGAGGCTGAGCTGAACAAGCCATGAAGATAGAAGGGAGTCATCTTCAGTTACAGAAGTCGTCTTTTGCCTGCTGCAGATATTTTATATACTGAAAAAAATGTTGAGACTTACTAACTTACAAAGAAATGGTGAGGTGGACTGCAAATAAATGAGCATAACGTAAGGTCCAGCAGGCTGATAGCATGTAAGAAAGATGTTTAGGTACCGTCCTTACAAATAAATAAAATATGTAAATCAGGGCTTAAAACAGTTGCACTTTGTGCCTTTGAGCAGTGTGTTTGCTTTCATCCCACCTGTACATTGAAGAGAAAGGAGCAAATTTGGCTTGAAAGAGTAATTACAGAGGTGCACGGACACCTGAGTTCTGACACAGGCTGTTTCCAAGTGTGTTAGAGTATGCTTCTCTGATATCTCTGCTAGGGCATGTTTAAATCATAGTCTTAAAACTTCATGTTCTGTGGCAGCGGTAGCTGCTGACTATTCTGGGGACATCTTTTGTTGGCCATGACATCGATCCTCTGTAGCGTTCCCAGAAAGTGGTGGGATGCCTGTCTCTAAATAACATATTTGGTAAGAACTGTAGCTTCCCAGAGAAGGCCAAATAAAGAATTGTACTTGGACAGATTGTAGATGTGCTTGTGCTCCCTGTTTTTATGGCGAAGCACGTCTCAAACCCGGGGAGTCTGTTTGACCACCTGAGGGCACTGCTCGACCTGCGGAGAGCAGTGTTCGGGCGCCCTGGGAGACTGCTGGCTGTGCAGGGCTGGGGCTGCCAGTGCTTCCCATCAGCTGACGGGTCTTCATGGGATGGTGCTTTATATGCAGTTTTAATTGCAAAGAAAAATAACGTCACCCTCTTGGCGTTGGTATGGCTTCCGGGCGTCATGGCTGATGAAATCGCATTTGCCAAGGGAAGGGCATTATGCCCGGGAAAGTGAGGCAGCTTCTGCTGCTAGCATATACGGGCAGGAGGTCCGGGGGCTGATGCGGGGCTCAGTGGGCCTGGTGGTACTCCTCCGTTGCTGAAGGTGGTTCCCCTTTGTGCCTGCGTGCTCTGCATCACTTCAGGACCCTGGCGTGCTGGCTGGTGCTGATCCTGTCCTCCAGCTGGCTGGCGAGGGGCTCTTGTGGCTGGACAAGTGCCCTCTGCTCCTCGGCTCCGTGCATGCCCTACAGACCCTGTGCGAGAGTGCAGCGTAACTGTGCTGTGAGTCACGGCATGACTGTTCTGAGCTTTTCACTTGGACGTCTCCTTCACAGGGAAGTGAGGAGTGGAATCCTCCTCCTGCTGCTTCAGCTTAAGATAAAGCAGATGATGCAGCGAAGATACTGGTTTGGCAGATCAGCCAAGAATGCAGTTTATTTAGCAAATGGCTGTACAGCAGCCTTGATGCAGACACTTCTGCATGCAAAGCAGTCCCCATCCTTCTTGAGTAGCTCTGTCTCACCATGACCTGCCACTGACTCATTTTGTCAGTGTGCTGCTGATGCCACGGGTTGCATCACAGCATCAGTTCAGTATAAGGCATTTTTTTTCCTGTCCGCAGCAGAGTGAGCAATTTCATCTAGTTTCCTTTTCCAGAGCTTTGATTCCAGCTGCAAACTCCTCCCAACTCTAGAAATTCACCTCCTGTGTTTAGGTTCCAGTTAGTGAAGCAGCGTAGGTAAACTTTATTAGCTGTTGCCTGCTGCTACTGCTACATGCGTCTTCCCTAGGGACACCACTGAGTTCTGATTTTAAGGAAAGGGCGAGTGTGTGCTGTGGAATGACACAGATCGCAGTAGATTTGTGCAGGCACCCTCCTAGCTATCTCTGACAGCTGAGTGCTGGTGTCTGTGGAGGCTGCCAGTCTGAAATCCACCTGACAAACAGAGGCTGATGTTGTGGTACAGCAAAGAGCAAAGGTAATAGCAGAATCTTTCATCCATCTCCTGTTCCTTTTCTGATACGGTTTTGAACGTGTGGCCAAAGTGCAGACGTGTTACCTGTGTTGGCAGCGTGCTGCCAAGCTGTGTGGCTAATGGCAAGCATGCACGCACCTCCATCAGTGCTGACGGCTGTCACTGCAGCGAGTGACCTGCACAGTTCTGATTTTGGGATGGGGGATGAGGGAGAGCAGGCAAATGAACAGAGAGCAGCTGTACGGCCTTGTGGTCATCACACACGGCTTTAAGGGCATGAAGACAGAAGACTGTAGGGTGAATCCTGGGGTCCTTGAGGTATCATCATCATAAAACAATAAATCATGGTGTTCATGGATGTGGAATTGTGTTTACATGTGTACACGCTATGCAGCCCTCCAACACCCCTCTCTGGCAGTCTGTCTTTAGTACAGCTGCATAAAGAACAAATGGATTTAAGTTTTGGAAGGTCTTCAGAACAGTTTGGTGGTGGCCCTTCTGCTTCTCCCAGACATTTGGCCCTCTGATGTCTGCCTTTGGTTTAACAACAGCCCTGCTAAAAGTGCTGAGGGAGCTTTCTGAAATAAAAATGGTCATGACCTGACTCTGACTGACACAGGGTGAAGGAGGTGCTTACTGAAGTTTTGGTGTGATTAATTACTCTGTACTGTTTCTGGCTGATGGGCCATGTCATCAGTTGCATTTGTCTGCAGTGTTCTGGAAGGCCATGACTGAACCTCCGCATCAGAGCGCTCTAATTGGATACAACTGTGGGTTTGTTCCATTTCAAGATCTGGATGTTACAGCTCAGGACAGCTGCCAAGGTCCCCAGTTGCTAACAAGAATATGGTTCCTTGTGTGTGTGAGACTCCCTTCGGCCGGCATTTGCCAGGGAATCTCTGCGGGTTTGAAGGTTGCCACCATGAAGACGGCCAGGGTGGGCATTCAGTCTTTAAGCATTGAATCTAAGAGCACTCGAGTGAGAAGGCCGCTCCTCCTCTCTGATGCCTGGCAGCCTGCACGGCTGAGCTAGATACCTGCGCTCCAATGGCAGGGATTTCGTCGGGTGGTGCTGCCCTGGCCTGCGGCTCCAAGGAGCCAGGGCAGGCTGTCTGCAGCAGGCACTGCTCTTCCTCCCTCATCCTGAAGGTCTCTGGCTCACTCTCAGTTTGTTTCTGTGCCCGAGCTTTCCAAGAGTGAGCTGTGACAGGGCCCACCGTTAGCAAGCCATGTCTGCTGTCATCAGCGAAGGATTTCAGCGTCTGTCTGAGTACTGGGATGGGAGGGAGGCGAATGAAAAAGCGGCAGCGTCTGCCTGGCAGGTAGCAGGGTCCTCTCCAGCTGCCTGGGGAAGCCGAATGCAGGGATGGGGGGCTCCAGCCTGTGCGGTACCTGAGTGAGGCCAGTGGGTAAGGGCAGTATCAAGGGCTCTGAGACTGACTGGTAAAATATACCTAACCATAAAAACAAATGAGTGCCTTTATTTTTGGAGCAGAGCTCTTAAAGTGTTCTTGCATGGAGAGCTGTCTCTCAGGAATGCAATAAAACAAAGTTAGCAGCTGGAGCTACCTTGTTAAAGTAAAATTTTCGGGAAACACAAAGCTCGTGCTTTGATTTTCAGCTTTACCTCCTGCTAAACTTAATTTGAAAATAGTTATTCTTCACTTACAGGGAAAGCATAAACTAAAATCAGTTACTAAATTTGAATACCCACGAACATTTATAGAGAGCATCTGACTTCTATCTGGTTAGTTTGTTTTTTCATGTAGGGTGAGAGTTAGCTTCTGATGCAGTGGTGTCTCTGCGCAGTTCTGCTTCGGAAATGAGGACCCGCTGCGGGTAACTCCAGACTTTTAAAAGAAACCCAAAAGCTTTCCTTCAGCATAAGCTCATGGATTTCAAACAGATTTCAAAATTGAATTTACTACAAGGGTCCATAGTTAGGAAAAATACAAAGAATTTGGCAGCTGAATTTCAGTGTAAAGTGAGTTGGAGGCAGAAATATGTGATAAAAAGCTTCGTGAGGTGTTCACAAGCCCCTGTGGTTTTCATGCTTATTCTTTGAAACTTTCATATTGGCCTGAAGCAGAACTCCTTTGTGATTTTGCAGGGCCCAAGACGCTGTGTGAGCGCTTATCCGCTCAGAAATAAAACAAACATTCTCCCATCTACATTAACTGGATGTGTAGCTCTGTTCCTGTGTCCAGCTGTCTACGCTTTAGTGTTCTCTAGTGCTCTTGACTTTATCACATCATTTGCCCCGTTGAGTTGTTGGTGAGCTCCAAGGGGGGCAAAATCTGCTAATCTTAGAGACATGCGTTGAGTGGGGACACATCTGGCTGAGCAGCAGGGATGTGTTTTCCCGCAGTGCGGACGTGCTCAGTGCAGGGTCCGTTGTCTGCCCTTGCAAGGGTGGGCACGAGCAGTTATTTGGCCAGCTCTTTGCCACCGTGGTTTATCCCTCGTTCCTACACCCAGCCCCTTCTATTCCAGCAGACCCTCTGGGGCCACCTGTTCTGCACTGCATGCTTCCGCAGAATCCAGGCTGTTCTCATCGCTCGCTTTTTCTGCCAGTCCTGCGTAGGTTTTGTTTCAATCCTCCCTTCCTGCTTTTCCCCTCAACCCTTTTACTCCTCCTCCCTCCTTCTGTGGAAACAAATCTACAGTAGGTGTCTCTTGAACTTGCCTGAACTCCTTGTCCCAAGCACCTTCCTGACTAATCCTTTCCAGATGTCCAGGAACTTTTATGTTTAGCAGTTCTGCTCAAGTTCCTCATTCATTCTCAGATGGAGCAAACATTATATTTCCTAATATTATCTGAAAAATAAGACTGATTGTGGCCTTCTGAGGAGTCGTTGCCACCTCAAAATGCAATGAATGCAGTGAAGCACCACTGCAGCCTTTTACCCCCAAAATTGGAGCACAACAGATATTCATAACTACACAGGAGTTTTATTTTCCGTAGCTGACTATGCTCCATGGCTGTCTATGAAGTTTTGAAAGCACTCAGTACTGCACTTGCACCCAGCCAAGTGACAGGGGTGTTGGCTTGCAATTTCCCAGCTACAGCAGCATGGAGAAATTAGGAGATCTGTCCGGTGTCACTCCGATGGTGACCCAGTGATGGAAAGCAAGTTTCCCTGCCCATCCTCTTATCTAGTTCCCAGCATAACTTTGGCTTTGGGGAGATGACTGCTACTTCCAGCAGGGGACATGGTCAGTGGCTTCTTTCACTCACGGTCTCTGGGTGACCTGTGCATCCCATCTTTGATGCTGAGTATGTCAAGCTGCATGCAGCCTCATGGTTTGTCCATAAACACTGTGTTTGGCATGGGCCTCTGGGAAAAAGGGCTGTCTGTCATCCCAAAGTCCAGTGGGATGATAAGATTTGTAAGATTGGAAGCAATACCTGAGCCAGTTTACAATCCTGGAGACTGCCTCTCCAGCACAGCCGCTAGCTTGTCTTGAAGTCATGTCCCGTGGTTCCCCATGTGCATCCAGTGGCTCTTCATCCTTCCCTGCTGCACTTCGTGTGCAGCGAGGCTTGTGGTGGTTTTTGGCTGTTGGAAAGCTTTGAGCTTTCAGTGGGACTTGGGAAATTCCTGTCTTTTTCCTTCAATTTTTCCTTGCTTTGGGATTCACCTGGCATGTTACATGTGGATTGCAAAACGCCGGTGGTAGGAGAGAGACCTTCCCTAAGTTCAGATTCTTCCTGTGGAACAGTTCTGTGCCATCAGTGGTCTGGAGTCCAGGAACGGTAAGTGCCGGTAGGATGAACCTGCTTTGTTGTCCTATCCTCCCGCCAGCTCCACAGTCGCCATTGCCTTCCCACACAAGCAGCACTTACAGAAACATTAAGTAGCTCTTTAATTTCACAGCAAAGCAAGCCTCTGCGAGACTCAGTGCTCCTCTGTCCCCCAGTGTTCCACAGCCTCCCTCCTCACCGGGGGCTGACATGGGATGGATCCCTGTTCCTTTTTCTCCGCAGTCCAGACAGTCGCTAGGCCACCTGGGGAAGGCAGAATGAAGCACATCAAGCCGGTAAGTCTCCTAACAGCTCTGCTATGTGAAGAATGAATCCAAGAGCCTTTGCACACTATTAATCTTTTCCAATTCCTAAGAAAGCAAATGCTCTCCTCCCGCTCCCATAAATTCAACCTCTCTCTCCGGCTTCCCCCGCAGTGTTTGAACTGTTTGCCAAGAGCTTTATTAAAAACTACAACATGCAGTTTTGTTTCTAACCGAATCCCGAACAACTGTGTTAGGTGGAGAAGAAACATTTGGTACAGTCAGCTTTAGAGCATTTTTGTGTGTAGTCCATAGCTACTTGTCAGCCAGAGACCAGATTCAGCTCTGCGCTAAGCATAATAGGACCTTTTCTCTTTTCTCCTGAGGTTAGGAGATGAATTCAAGCTGGTCAAACCTTACGGCCTCATTTCCAAGAGCGCCTGGCAGTGACTGCTACAACTGCCCCCTGAGACGGCAGCGTGGTCCGGTAACGCCTCACCCTCCCCGACTCTGCGTGACGTGGCCTGCCGCTGCGCCTCAAAACGATGCTGTTCTCTGCAACGTGCCGTCGGCCCTGGGAACAAACTGTGCTGTGCAGCTGCCAGGTCCAGACAGCTTTCCTGCGTCCCCCTTTCCTGCCCTTGACAGGGAGGTTTCTGGAGACGCCGCAGACCCCGCCACCTGTCCTCTCGGCATGGTGGTGGCCAGCGTCACCTCTGAGGGAGGGTGGAGCGGCAGGGGATCGTCCCCAGCTTCTGATGTGAGCAGAGAAGCTGCAGCCGGTGCTGGGAGGCAGCAACCGAGGGCGGCTGTGGGTGTACTGGGACAGCAGGGGCGAGGGCGGCGGGGTCCCGTGGAGGGTGCCTCCGTGCAGCAGCACTGGCGAGGTGCACGCCAGGGTCCCCGCCAGCTGCCGTGCGTCACTGCCATTCCTTTGCACCGCGTGCAGTGTGTCACAGCCTTCTCCCTTTCATTTCCTAATGTTCCCTCAGTCTGAAACCCATCAACCAGTGCTGAGAAAAAACATTTGCAGAGGAAGCCAAAGCAGAAGTAAGCAAAGCTGTTCCTTTGGCTGAATTCCTCCATCTCGTTGTGTCCCGCTACTTCGTTTGAGCAAGAAGAGCCTGCTCTTGCCTTGTGCACCTGAGCTATGGGGAGGACAGCAGTGACAGCAGTCTTATTTCTTGCTTTCACTGGCAGAGAATATCACATCCCTGTTTTGGAAACGAAAGGGTGGCTCCATTGTGATGCAAGAGGAATCGTGATTCTGGAATAAATCCTACTATTTTTGTTGCTTTGGGTGTCTGAGAAATAAAATACCATCCTTCATTTCCCTTCTTTACATGTGACCCTCCAAAGTGGGTTCCACCATTTCCCTCTCATGGAGAAACTGAGATGACTAAGAAGTTTAAACAGAGCAGATCCTGAAAGCAAAATAGAAAATCGGGGGCTGGCCCATCAGGAATTGTAAAGGAAATACCTGCTGGTGCCAAGCTTGAGACAGGGGAAAATGCTGGAAGAGGCATCCTGAGCTGTCCAGGCCAGTTCTCTACACAGAGCTCTCCTCCCTCAAAGAAATCTCCAGGTTGTTGTGCAAAGCGAGGGAGAGCTCACCTGGTGTGGCTTTGCTGAGGAGAACTCGGTTTCATGGCATGGTTTTGGTACATCTCTGCCCAAACCCTGGGAAAGAGGGTGAGAGCGGGTTGTGCAAGTGGGGAGGAGGCAGATGGGGCTGTGGGGTGTGGCTTGCACAAGGAGTGTTTTTAAACTTAATAAATCTACCCATGAATCAGATGTCAGGAGCAGGGGAGGGGAGAAGTAAGGGATGGGAAAGTCCAGATAATTGTGCACAAAGGAAAAGCAATCTGGAGGATTTCTGGAGCCGGGGAGCCTGCGGCTGATCTGTCAGGAGCAGGGAGCTGGGAGGGCATCTGAGGCAGCGACAGAACAGTTCTGCTAATGAGGAACCTGAAAACGAGCTGCCATTGGTGTTAGCCACGTCCGTGGGAGTCAGGACTTCAGGTGGGCTGAGCCCCCGGGAGCGGTGGGTTTGGGCAGATGTTCCCGTTCCCGTTCCCATTCCCGTGCTGCATCACGCCTGGCAGCTGGGGTCCTGCATCCCCTTGCCTGAGGCACAGGGAGACAGGGAGCCAGCGGCGTGGAAAAACCCTAGAAGCACGAGGGGAATAATCCAGAGCAGCTTTTGCTGGACACGACTCCCCCAACTCTAAAAGGCTTTTTGGTCGAGTTTAATAAGATTAGTCTGTAAGCTCTGGAGATGTCAGCTTGCTGGCAAGTCTGTGTTCAGTAGTTCCTCGCGCGCCAGGGAATGCTGTTGCTCATTTCATTGGCCTTGACTTCGCTGGATCAGGCTGTTGCTTTGCTTCTCAATTAGCTGCATCTGCACAGCAGTAACAAGCTGGAGATTAGAAAGCCCGGAGAGGGGTGCAGGAAAGTTCACCCCCATGGAAGGGAGCTCCCTGCGCCCCCCGCCCTGGGAACGCCGGGTCTCAGCACCTAACCCGACCCCTGTCCCCACCAGGAACCCCGCCGGGATCCAGGCCCCCCCTATCGCTGCAGCAGTGACACTGTACAGCTTGTTCTGTTGCTGGGGAGCGTGTGTTCTCTAAAGCTCCGGTTTAGGTCTGTGCTGACATTATTGAAGCTACTGGTAATAAAACATGTCACTACAGGGGCCAGGGCCACATCTGATCCTGTGAAGGGAAAGCAAAAAAATAATCACAACCCGAAAACCTGAAAGCAAACACATATTGACAGGAGGGCTGGCTTTCCAGGGATGCGGAGTACTTGGTCCCGCTGCCCAGCCCTGTCGAGAGGCAGCTCCCAGAGCTGCCGCGTTGGCCATGCAGAAAGGACAAGTGGGGCAGAGGAGTCACAGCTTCCCAGTGCCACATCATCCTGCAAGTGTCGAACGCTCCAGTGCGATGAACTACAAATGAATGCCGTTGATGCCTCTGCCATCCCGTCAGGGATTAGTACATGCTGGACCAATTTGCATGGGGATGAAACTTGGATGAAAGGGCAGTGCTGAGGGAACACGATATTATTTATTATTGCCAGTTGCAAGGGAACAGCAGCAGCCTCCAAGCTTGTATAACTCTGGAACACGACTATTATTAGAACGGAAAGTTAGCAAGCAATTATCTAATTGCAATTCACATTGTCTGTTGGCAATTATAAGGAGAATGGTTATAAACCCCAACAGATGGAACTCAAATGGGTCAGTCTCTTTTTTTTTCCCCATCCCCAAAGGGCATTTGCTATGAACTGAACGGCAGGTTCTGACCAGGGATTTGTGAAAGAAGCCAGTCCTGTGAGCAAACGTGCCGAAAGGGTCCCTGCAGACAGCTTTCCCCGGCCGAGGCGATGCTGAGCAGCCACCTTCCTGCGTCCGTACTCGCCAGCAGCAGACCTGCCCTGTGCTCCCAGGCGGGGGTTTGGTGGAGCTTGTCCTTTCCAGACTTTCCTAAACGGGACATCTTCAAGGCTGGCGAGTTCAACTAATTGCTCTGTGGCTTCATTCATTTACTCTGCTGTGGTGGTGGTTGTTTAGTAGCCCTGGGAAAGGGGGGAGCAGAACAATCCAGCTACAATATGTATTTCTTCTCATCCATTTGTTTATGACTCTACATAACTGCAGATAAGAGCTTCTTTTCTTTCTCCAGCAGTGACACAAATCAATGGTGTGTCCCTGAACCTGATTTCTAAACCTTCTGAGGTTATTTGAGGGATCTTCATTCACTAGTGAGACGGAGTCAGAAAAGGGATCTCTGCAAAGATTAGCAGGCGATGAGGCAGCGCTCTGCTTCCCCTTTCAAGCCACAGCAGTTACCAGCAGGGCAGTTCTCATGGGAAAGAGATTATCTCATCGCTTTTGTTAGAAGTATCTGAGTGATGCAGCACTGGAACATGACTGATGGTGTGAAACATGAGGCTTGGATTCAAGGGATAGCTCAATGCATGTTTTACATTTGTTTAAGCCACAGAAGGATGCAGATATGCTCACTCCCTGTGCCACTTTATCATCCTCTGGATGAGCTTTGTGCTTGATGAGCAATATTTTGAAGTGATGCTATCGATGTCTACTGAATGGTTGAGAAATTGTAATTTACTTAGGAAGCATTTCTCTGCTGAAGTACATCCAGACCCAAGCACATGCATACAGAACGGTGTGTTTAAGGTATATGAGTGACCTGTAGAAAAGCATGGAGACCCTGAGTATTGCAGCCTGCAATGTGGTGGTCTGTTTATCAGATTTATAGTGCACGCATGAGTGTGGCACGCAGCACTACTTCGACAAGTCGTATGAAAACTGTTTATGCATCTCAGATTCCTTTTTAGAGTATGGACAAGAACAGACAGATTTGGCCTTAAAAATAAAGCATCCCAGAAGGTATTCTGAGCCAAACATTTGGCTAAAGAACCTCCAATCTAGAGTCAGACTTTCTGTGGCCATGGAAGGAGCTGTGCTCTTTATCTCCTCTGAATGCTGGTGATGCCATTGACTGGCAGAAGAAGAACATCCCTGTTTCAGGTCAAGCTGATACAGGTACAGATACAGCTGTGGGTTCTGAAACAGATTAAGCCCAGCTATATGAATTTCATAAATAGTAATACAAATCCACCGCACACCTTAGGCTGATATTAAACAGAGGATGCGTTGGTATTCATCTTAGAGCGAATGCATTATAATGAAATGGAAACATCAGGTTTTACTTATAAACCCCAGGTTTCCCATAGGAGGCAGTTTATGGAGTGACCATTTATTAAAGACAAATGCTATCATTTGAAACATATCTCATGTGGAGCAGGGGACTGGCTGATGCAGAGGAGCAGTAACTGGAGATGGAGCTTTGCATTTACAAGCCATTGATTTAAACAGGCTCCGCATGTACAGGAACGTGTGATGATAGCTGCTGGGTGCCCGAGTGTCCACCGAGAGCCCCAGCCCCTGCCTCCCACGGTGAGTGCAGACCCGCAAGGTGCTGAGTGCCATGACCCAGGCCAAACATGCTTAACTTTAATATATGTTTAACAGCAGGCAGAAAGATAATCTAGTTATCTTGAGTCAGACCAGTCAGGTACTTAAAATAAGCAGGTACTGGATGGGGCCCTAGCCCCAGCAGGGCTGCCGGGCTGCTCAGCCCTGGGGTGCTGAGCTCTGCTGTCCGCTCTGGAAATCCCCAGAAATGAGAGCTGGCTCCTGCAGAGCATCTGCCAGGGCTGGATAGGACCTTGTCCAAAGCATAGCAGGCTGAGAGGATTCCTGCCTCTGCCCACGGACGGAGGGCAGTCTGTGAGGTGTTACCTCCTCCCAGGTCCCCGAGGCTCTGGGGTCTCTCATTTGGGGTCCTCACTCAAAAAGTCTCAAAGGGGTCTGCTTTCAGAGGGGAGATCCTCCCCGTTTCAGTCTGTTCCTTTTGAAGCATGCCAGTGTCAGCACCCACTAGTCACCAGCCTGATTTTCCTTTCATTTCATGAGTTAGTGATTTTGAGCTGCAGGGCAAATGTTAAATGTTAACAACTGCTGTTAAAGTCACATCTGCAGGTAATTTTGCTATTCACCTGGAAAGAAATAGTGTTCATTCAGCTAATTGAAAAAGTATACGCTGCTTTTCTGAAATCTTTCTGGGTAGATCCTGGTACCCCAACGAGTTGGTGCTGTTTGTTCTTTATTTTTGAAATCAGAAGTCTAGGACAAGAACGTCGTTTGTAGGCAGTAGCAGGTAAAATTGCATGCTTTCTAGAAGCATAAATTCCATTTGTTGCGTGTAGGAGAACTTTCTGGCTCAATGTAGTATGACATTTGCAACCATTTAATTTGAATAAATTCCATTTTTATGCTCCATCCGGCTTTTAGTATATCAGCCAAACCGTTCGTAAGGGACGGAATGTAAATCCTGCCTGTGTTTCCCCTCCTGTGCTATCACCAGGGATATGCCATGCTAACACCGCTGTTCCTTTTGCTTTCAGATCTCCCAGAGGTCAGCAGTTCAGTTCCTGAGGACCTGGATGAACCCACAGATTCCTTTTGGGTGGAAAGTGGCTCTGGTGCAGGAGGGGTTTGGGATCTCCCCCTGTTCCTTGTGCTGGATGCTGGGTGGGGAGGCAGACCCCACTGAGTCGCATGGCTGGGGCTGCGAAGGAGGAAACGTAGCCCGGAGCAGGTGAGGTTGCTGCTCGAGGAGGGACAGCCCTGAGCAGGGACATCCCGGAGCAGGGACAGCCCAGAGCAGGGACGATGTCAGCCGCAGAAATGGCCCCTGGAGAAGCAGAGGAAGCTTTTCTTGTAGGAAACAACCAGCAGAAATGTCTAATCCCTGTCAGCCCTGGGGCAGGCAGCTGTGCCCGCAGCAGGCTGCATCCTATGCGTCTGTCTTGGGTACGGCCGTGACATCGGGACCCGGGTGCCGGCTGGCGAGGGCAGGCTGCCGGCGTGGCTGGCTGCTGCGGTGCTGCCAGCTGAGCGAGGCATTGCCACGAGTGACTGCAAACAGCCCAAAGGCGAGGAGCCCTGCTGCAGAGCTGGATGGCTAAAATTAGACATCCGATTGTGGCCAGCCTAGAAAAATGATCAGTTTTTCATCGACTGAAACAGGCGTCAAACACCCGTGCCTGGGAGCACGGCCCCAGGAGGGTTCCCTGGCTCCGTCAGCTGGTGCAGGAGAGGGTGGGAGAGGGAGTCCCTCATCAGGGAGTGAGGCTGGAGGGGCCGCCAGCGAAGGCGGGGAAGCTTGGTCACTTCTTAGCTCTCCTAAGAGGGTTTCAAGAGCCTCGTGTCCCTCCCACCTCCAGCCTTCACTCTTTTTCATTATATATTAGATGCCACCCTTATTTTTGTAAGCACCCTCTCTAGTGACTTGGAACTTCTGTAACTCCAGTAATTCAGGAAAGCGTACCCAAATCGCATGCAGATGTGAGCTATCTAATGAATGCTATTGGCATTGGGGGATCTTCAGTAAGGATGCAGAGGCAAGCTTTTGCTGGGCCCAAGAGCCATCGCTGGGCATCCGTTAATGAGGAAATCGAATTCTCTCCTGCAGAACTGCGTGTTACAGGTGACTTGTTCCTGGGAATGTAGCTGGAGGAAGATGTCCATCCATGCTGAGCCTACCTGGCCCCTGCACAGAGGGGAATAAGCAGCAAGCCCCAAAAAGGCAAACTGTATCTATCAAGGGATCTCCTAGCTGCTTTATCCTCGCAGCTCCACATCTGGCAGGGAGAGCAATGGGGCAAGGGAAACGCATTGCCTGCCTGCCTGTATAGCTCAGACAAGCTGGTGACAGCTCGGCGATGTAAACGATGCATATTAAGCCCTAAATAAAGTGTGAGGAACATGTTTGGGATCAGTAAATCCATCCTGACAAAAAGAAGCAAAGGAATGAAATCTCTTTTCCCAAACAGGCTGGTAAGTCTGTGGACTGAATGGAATCTAGTCCCACTGAAAAATGGCTCCTGAAGATTTATGGTTACGGACTCTCTGCTCTCATCAGCAGGGACGCATGCGAGCGTGTACCAGGCAATAGGGGCAGGGAGCCCTTGGGGAGGGTGAGGCTCGGCTCAGGAATGGGGGTCACATTCCCCTCCTCGAAATGCTCAGGTTTCATAGAACCCACTTTGTCCACACGCATTTACAGCCGAGTTCATCACATTTCCCACCGCGTTCCCCCATCAGCCGTTTATCAGACCCAAGGCATGGCTGCAGCCAAATGTCCCCCTGGCTTTCAACAGACTTGTGGGCCTTTCGTCCCTACATAAGTGGCAGACTTAAGATAAGCCCAGGGTCTCAAACATGCCTGCTTCCGAATAAACAAAGTGGGGGTGATGTGTTACAGGCTGTGGTACCAAGAATGGCCCAGCTGAGGAAAAGGGGACTCTCTTTGTATTTGTGTTGATGCTGGAGAGTCACCTGTCCTCAAGGGATGCCGGGCAGGCTGGAGTGTGCTGAGCAGCTCAAGCACACTCATGTCGTGATGTTTGGAGGCAATAATCAAAGGCAAATAGCACCTGAGCAGTCACACTGCAGGCAGCGGTGCAGGGAGGAGCCCGGGAGATGCATGTGCTACTGCCCGAGCCCAGGAATGCACGGCCCTGGGTCTGCTCCCAGGGAATAAAGACAGCCCCGTGCGTAATGCAAAACATGATCCAGTCCAGCTTGCTTCAGCTTTGCACTGTTACTTTTCCAGCAGGTTTCTGTGCCCTCTCCCTCTGCTGAACCACCTGTTCCAGCAGATTCATATTTTGCAGGGAAAGCTTTTCAAAAAAGCCAAGCACCTGGACAAAGCCTGCAGGCAGCTGCTGTCTGGAAGCTCTGGGGAGACCCAGCAGTTGTCCTCCCATGTGTGAAGGCAAGCAGGGAGGCTGAGCATCACACCCCGGCTCAGCACACCCCTCCCTCCACTAAAAGCCATCAGAAGGTCCTGGCTCCACGGGACCAAAAAGCAAGCTCTCCGCTCCTGAAGGCCATTTGGGTGAGAAATCAGTAATGCTGCTAAGGCAGAAATGCCTGCAGAGGAGGTACGCAGAGCTCTGTGTCCCCCGGGTGAGGTCGGTCCTGCGCTGCCAGCCCCATGGCTCCGTGCCTGCACGGGGGGGGCGGTGCCTGGGGCTGCGATCCCCAGGGGACTGGATGAGCTGCAGGGAATGGTCCTTTCTGGACTTCATTAAGACTGTGAGTTTTTAACCAGTTTGTTGTATGTTCTTTGTTGCCCTTTCATTTGAACGGGGGCCAGAAAGGTGGGATCCAGATTGCAGGCATTTTCCTAGTGCCTCTTTCTGTTCGGGGGCTGCTGTCCTTGGTCTCTGTGGGCTGCAGTGAGGTTACCTCGCACTCCCCGGGCCTTGGGGACCACGGTCTCCCTCCAGGCTCTGCAGTTTGGGGTGCTGTGGGTCAGGCAGTTATTGTCCCAGGACATGGGGCCACGCTGCCGACGTGAGATGCAGGCTCAGAGCACAGGAGGCAGCCAGGACACCTCACCAGATGCATATTGTCTCTTTGTTCCTCTGAAAACCACAAAAAAGTTTCTCCCTTCACAGCTCAGTGATGCCCAGACAAAGATGACGTGAAATCTGTGGGAAGACTTATTTTATTACAATATAGGAATTCACAGAACCAGATGTTTAAACTTAGCTGTTGCTCCTCCATACAAGCACCGCTGCCCCTGCTCAGTGGAGCTGTTTGCAAGATTATTTACAATGCTTTAAACATGTCTGCTGCTGCTTGGGTCTCCAAAAGCTGCTCGGAGTCAGGGCCGATGCCAAAGTGAGTCCCCCCTATTCCTCTGTGCCACAGGACCTGGTGGACAGGAGGCGGCGATGCCAGGGCCGTGGAAGGGCAGGGCAGCGCGGTGCCCCTCGGTGACCCCACCATGTCTGGCAGGAGAAGAGGGACAAGGCGCAGGCTGCACATGGTTCCAAGGCAGGAAATCATCCTGCCTTGCGGGAAGTATTTTATAAACCGTGTTCCCCCGGGAAGTGTCCTCCCTCCATGCCAGAACACTGCCGGCACCGTCCGCCGAGGGTGCTCACAACAGCAGCCCTCAGTCTCTGCCTGGCTGCTGTCTGCGAACCCTGCGGGGTGTCTGTGCTCCCGCGGGGTCCCAGGGGTGGGCAGCCTCTCCACAGTCCCCTAAGAGTCAAACCCCGCACCTGGTTTTCTGTTTTTCTCTGCTGTTTCTCACCCGGGCTCGTGCAGCTGGGTCCAAAGGAGCCCGCGTCCCTGGCTGGAGATGTGTCCCTGGTGGGAGCCATGCAGCCGGCAGCTGTTTTGCAACAGCCCCGGATGGCCTTTCCAAAACCAGCCAGCATCTGTTAGCCAACCTGAGCGCAGCGTCTTAGGGTCCTTAGGCTGGAACAGGGTAGCGAGGCTTGTGCGCACATCCAGGCTGGCAGCGTTGTTTGTTTCCCCAGCACCCATAATTTAATCTTTTCCACCTTCACGCTGCCCTGACACCTCCAGGGTTTATTTCAAGCTGAACCATGCTGCCTCCATATGTGTTCCTGCCACTGGTTGCCAGTTATTAAAAGTCGATGCTGTTGTAAGTTGATGCTGTTGTTGGTCCTCCTTGTCCATTCAGAAGTTGGCAGTCCTTAAAAGCTCATTCATCTTAGACAAGCCTAGTGGCAATTGCATCCCTCATCCCGCAGGATCAGTTAACTCCTTCCTTCCCATTAGCCCACGGTGCACGGACCAGCAGTCAAGCCTGGTTCTAATTAAAACGATGCAGAATATCCAGCATGTTCCCTGCACCACTCACGAGAGACATAGAGGTGGCTACAGAAAGGGGGAAAATGGTATAACTGCCCAGAGGCAGGAGATATGCCAGCTTATTGTGACCGAAAACCTGACCCCACGCATAGCTGCGGGCACCACATCACCTTGCTGGGGAAGGACGCAGCTCCCAGGGATGGGAAATGGAGGAGCGATGGGAAAGGGAAACAGCTGCTGGGGAGCCCTCCGCAATGATCCAAAACATCGATGTGGGGCAGAGCGTAAAAATGGTATTTCCCCAGCAGACCTTGTAAAATTAAATTGTAAAATTATAGATTTGATCATCACATATTGCTTTCCCACCTTGTATTCCTGGCTGTCGGAGGAGGAATTAGCAAACATTTGTGGAGAATTTCAGAGTCCG
This sequence comes from Balaeniceps rex, assembly GCA_013401315.1. Taxonomy (NCBI): domain Eukaryota; kingdom Metazoa; phylum Chordata; class Aves; order Pelecaniformes; family Balaenicipitidae; genus Balaeniceps; species Balaeniceps rex. The sequence goes on from VYZW01011694.1 coordinate 92,657, forward strand.
TTCACCAGCTCGCAGGAGGTTTAGGCTGTGAATATGAAACAACAATTAACTACCTGGAGAAGTGCAATGCTCACACCTGATTCCCCTATTCCCCGTGCACAGGAGGGGCTGCTCTCTGTCGTGGTTTAGCCCCAGTCGGCAACCAAGCACCACGCAGCCGCTCGCTCACCCTCCCCCTCCCCGGTGGGATGGGGGAGAGAATCGGAAGGGCAAGAGTAAGAAAACCCACGGGTTGAGATAAGAACAGTTTAATAATTGAAATAAAAATAATAATAATAATAGTAATAATAATAATAACAATACTAATTGTAATGAAAAGGAGAACGAGAGAGACAAACAAAACCCAGGGAAAAGAAAACAAGTGATGCAACCGCTCACCACCCGCCGACCGACACCCAGCCAGTCCCCGAGCGGCGATTGCTCCCCCCGGCCAACTCCCCGCAGTTTATATACTGAGCATGACGTCATATGGTATGGAATAGCCCCTTGGTCAGTTTGGATCAACTATCCTGGCTGTTCCCCCTCCCAGTTCCCTGTGCACCTGGCAGAGCATGGGAAGCTGAAAAAGAAAGTCCTTGACTGGTGTAAGCTCTACTTAGCAACAACCAAAACATCAGTGTGTTATCAGCATTCTTCTTACACTAAATCCAAAACACAGCACTATGCTAGCTACTAGGAAGAAAATTAACTCTCTCCTAGCTGAAACCAGGACACTCTCTTAGACGTGGACATTGTTTAACAAAAAACCCCAGCATATCAAAAGCTCTGAATTAGCCCTGGGTACAAAAACCCCCAAAGCATGTAGATTTTAATGACCAGGAAAGAGTAAGCCGAAGGTTTGTTGCCCCTCAGAGTAGACCATTTGCAAATCCTTCTGCCCCAGAGGTTTCCTCAGGTCTGCAAGTCATAGCAAATGCTAAAAAAATATTTTTTACGCAAGATCAATTCTGGAGTGAAATACAGAAACGTACAAAGAAATCTCAATTGACCATCTGGCTCTAACATTCCCAAAGCTCGTAGCCATTTATCTCTGTCCAAAAGTGTGCTTTAAAGATGCAATAGGAATCTTCCTTTGTAGAGAGAATTTGTGAGTGTGTGTTTGGCCTTCAAACATGTTAAACTGAACACCAAAGCCTATGGTGTTCACAAACACCAGAGAACAAACAGGCTCACTTCATACCTGAAATGAAGCTTGATTTTGGATGCAGAAATGTGTTTATTTTCTTGGAAAGAAACAGGCCCCAGCCTTTCAGCTGCTACAGATTTTCTCAAGGGAATAATTTTTCTAGCAAACCTTGTTCCTTCTGTAATCCTTTGTAACAACTCACCGACTCATGCTGCCCTAGCTTTAAAAATGCATTTTCAAAGCCCATTAGCAAATTCACAGGTTTTTTTTATACACTGAGAATTAAAGTGGAAACATAAGACCTAGCAAATTATTTTCGCTTTATATACAGTCTCCCTAGTAAACAAGTGTTGCAAGAGCCTGTGTGCTGGTGGCAGAGCACTGAGGGATGGAGAACAGAATGTGGTCACATGTGGTTTTATTCAGTGAGTTATTTATATAATCTGAAGTATAGTAACAATCTCCTTGGATCCAGAGGCTCCCAGCTCCGCAGCCCCTGCAGACGGTGCTCCTTGGCTTTCCTACCATGTCTACATGGACGTCCCTGAGCTCCAAGTGCTTTGCTTCCGCACGCCACTGCTCAGTCAAAATCCTTATTCCCAGGAGTGAGCTCAGACCCACGGGGCTCCTGGGTTGGTTTCCAGAGCCGGATCCTGGTGCTCCCCTGGTACAGGATCCTGCATCCTGGTGCCTCCCTGGCCCCGCAGCCATTCAGCATCACCTGCGCCCTGGGGCTGGCAGGAGGGTTTTGTGACAATGTCTGAAGGACATAGTGTCCCAGGAGCCAGCGTGACCCCATCCTCCCTGGTTCTCACTTCCCTCTGCTTTCCCAAAGGCCTGATTTCATGTCTAGAGAAGTCCAAAAGCACCGTGACTCTGCCTCCTCTCTTCCTCTGCGTCCCATGACAGCCAGCATCTCCTCTGCTGCCCTCCCAAAGCAGACCCACAAAAGTGATGTTCTGTTTCCCGCACGCCCTTGCCCCGCAGGCCGGATCTGGCTGCACGGTGATGGGCACCACCGCGCCCTGTGTCCGCATCCTCGGGGGTGGCCGGGGAGGCTGCAGGGGCCCAGGCCCCCAGGAGCCCGCACCGCAGCACATCTCATTTCTCCAAGGAGGTGCAAGATGGGTGGAGAATAACCCTGGCTGGAGACTCTGTGCCTTCCACCAGAAACCAGCGGCTGGCGGTGCCCGGCTCAGCCCTGAGCAGCTCAGCTGGGAGCGAGCTCTTGCAGTGCCCGTGTGACAGCGGCTGTCGGGGTGGAGCGGAGATCGGCAGCACCGTGCTGGCCTCTGCTCCAGGCACGCTCTGAGTGCGTGGCACGCACTGGCTTATTTTCAAAGTGAGGCTGAGGAAGACACCTGTGCCGGGGCTTGCTCTGCCTCCCTTGGGAAGCTGCTGGGGGCACAGCAAGGAGGAAGGCGCAGGTGATGAGGAGCCAAGGAAGCGGCGGAGGCCGAAGGTGTCCCTGCCCTGGGCGCCCACCTCCCACCCGGGGGTCCCGCCTGGTGTGGGGTGCGAGCTCTGACGCTGCAGCTGTGGGATCACTGTGCAACGTTGCAGACGAGCGGTACGACAGGAGAGCAGCTGGCAGGTGGAGTGTGGGCCGAAGAAGGGCAGATGAGGTCTGAGCAAACCTGCGGTCATCATAAAACATCTCACCCTGAAGAAATGTTTTTAATCTCGCTGGCATTAAAGGTTACAGTCAGTCATTCTCCAGGCAGGTGAATGGAACTCTTTATTGTGGCTATTCGGTTATACGTTCAATAGCAATAAGGATTATCCTCCAGATTTCTGCATCTCGCTCAGAGTCCCTAGCATGTGTTTATAATTTTCCTCTCCCTTTCAGGCAATGCCAGCAATCTCCTGAAGTTCTTCAATTGAACCTGTGAAATTTAATGGCTGGCCAGTGTATCTAACATTCTTCTAAAATACTGTTTCAAGTGTGCTTCTCATATTGATTTATGATTTTTTTCACCAACAAAGTATCCACTGTATTTTATCACTAGTATTTCTCATGCCATTCTTTGTCAGAAAGGAAGGTCAGGCCAATGATGCTTCTATGAATTTCCAAGGAGGAGCAGTAGGTGGCTGGCTTGGATTTCTTTAGTCTGTCTTCGCTAGTTTAAACACGCAAAAGCTTCCTCATGGCAGGGACTGTCAGAGGCCTAGGGTTGGCCAGGTTCTGCCCCTTGACCCGAGTGCCGAAGCCCGTGGGGCTGCAGACACACGGGCAGGAGCAGGTTTGGGTCCTGGGCAGCGGTGCCGGCCATGGGGCACTCCACCCAGCCCCCCACGAGACCCCGTCCCGCTGGCAGGTTTGGCGGTGCCGGGCCGGTGTCGCACAGGCGTTGGCACCACGTTCCAGTGCGCGCAGCTCAGACGTGCTTCGCCGCTCTTGGTTGCTTTTCTTTTATGAGCCAGTAGTTTAAAACTTGAAATAAACAACAATAATTCCCTGATGTGAGGGGAGGATGCTACTTCTCTTCCTGAGCCAAAGGAACGACAATTCGTCAAAACATAAAAATACCGTAGGCTTTCCCTACACGCATGCTGCTCCCGTGGCAGCCGGCTGGGTGCTTGGGACACTCCAGTGGCCCGGTACCAGATTTTGGGGAACTCTTGTGTCACATTGTCACCCTCGGCACACCCAAGGCCGGTGCCTGGTGTGGCACGGGGCAGCCGGCTCAGCTCTGGGGCAGCGCATGCAGTGGGTTTACAGGCAGCGCTCGGTGGCAGGCGGGATGCTGAGCTTCATGAATCTGTGATTGCAAATGTAGTGTTGTGGTAATGAGGGAATTCAATGAATCCACAGATTTCATATCTCTGCTGACCCTCTGTGGCCCATAAATGGTCTAAATACTGATTCCTCTTGTCTGTGGCCAAGAGGGAACAGTTAGTTCTTGTGTTTTTGAACAAGGCGGCATCGTCTGGCAGCGGATTTGAGGTTTTATGGAGTCATCGTCTCTGTTTCTCAAAAGCTTTTTTCAAAAGTCATTTCTTTCACTGAACCTTTAATTGTTGCCCTCGTCCCATCGCAGCCCTTCCCTGCTCTTGTCGCATCCTCAGCCGTCACGTCCTTGTCTGATGTGTGTTGTGGGGCCGCTCTTCTGCCACACAGCACATACGATGAATGGTTTAACCTAAACAGGCTCCACTTCCCGCCGCTGGGCACCGTGCACACAGATGCCCTCCTCCACCGAGGTGGCAACGCCAAGACAAGGAGCTGCTCTGGGACATTGCACAACCACGAGGGTTTACAGGAGGGATCCGGCTGCACCACGCACCAACGCACGCCAGGAGGAGGCTGCCAGAGAAACTTCTTTTCTTTTCTATTCAAACTATCATCCCACCCCTGTCACTGCTGCAGCCAAGTGTCTCCAGCTTCCACATGAAACGGCACAAGGCAATCTGCTGCCTTCCCCTCCACCGTGCCCCCGGGGCGAGCTGCGGTGGGCACCGGCACTGCTGCCATCCCTGCTCGCATCTCGTGGTGTGGAGGCTCCTGTGTGCTGCCCCTGCCGTGCCCCTCCTGCCCCGGCTCCCCGCGGCCTGTCCTCCAGCCCAGCGCCCTGTGGCTGCTGCCTCCTGCCATCCGCAGCCGCCCAGCCCGGTGCCTGGTGCCCAGCACCGTGGCCCCGAGCACCCCAAGCATGGCCTTGGCAGCCGCCCAGGACCCGCTGCCTGGGACAGACGGGCTCTTTTCCAGATGAACAGAAATCCATGGCTTGGCTGTCTGCTTCCTCCCATCTGCCCAAGTTTATTTTCCTTGTTTTCTGTTTATGAGCTGGGCGAGTATTGAATTTCCCAAAGTCATTGCCATCCCTTGCCACAGGTCTTGCACACAAAGACTCCCTCAGTGCCAGGATCCAAGTTTTGCAATTGGACCGGTTCCCTTTCCCTCCAACCATTGTGGAAACAGCTTTTGTTTTGCTTCTGGATCTTGTTCATCAGGCCCAAATCAAGGGCCGCTATCCAAAGCCTGGGTTTTTTGAAATCCGATTTCACTGCTTTAATGAAAACAGCATATTTCAGGGGACAGGGCTGAGGTCCTTGAACAGTAGGATTTTTTTCTGAAGGACTTGTATATCTCTGCAAAAGCTGCGCTGTCCAGTCCTGCCAGTTCCCTCTGAATAGCAGGAACTGGAGGGATGGGGCACGAACGCTCCTAAGGGACTTGTTAAAAGAGAAAGCTGCATTTCTGGCTCAGAAGCTCCATCCCAGCTGCAAATTGGCAGCCAAGGCTGAACACCCCGCGCCCTTGGAGGCTTGTGAGAGGTGGGGGAGCTTGGCAGGCGTGGGAGCCTCCCTGCCGTGCGTGCAGGGAGCGGGCTGCGGCAGCGGCTGGGACGGCGCAGGCTCGGCTGCAGCTGAATGGGACCCGCTGCCGCATTCCGGCTCCTCCGGGGCCCCGGTGGCTCTCTGGCCCTGAGGAATGCGGCTCCTTTCACTGGAGATGCTCGTTGCCTCTGGTGGGAGATGCCTCCGCACAGCGTCCTGGCAAAGGGCAGCCGCGCTCGTTGTCCTGTGCAAGGCAGTCACACCAACCTCAGACTTTCCTGATGAAAACCCCATTTATTCCAGGCCTGTAGGAGAGGAAACCCCTTAACTGCGTGCTCAGGCATGTGCCGCGACTGCCCCTGTGTATGTCAGAGCCAGGGAATGGTTCTGTAATCACCCATTTTTTATTTAATTGTAACGCCCCTGTCCCACTAACTGTTCCAGATGCTCTAATGGTTCCTAGCTCTCGGCTCTAAAACATGCTGTTCTTTTCACCCTGGTCCCCGCCCTTCAAGCACAAACAATGGTTTTGCTGGTTTTTGAGCCTTTTGTGTGCCAACGGGATGTGGGGAGAGAATCCCCTCCATGCCAAATTCAGTTGATAATAAAAAACAGGAAAGGAGCTCGATGCCAGCTTAGAAGGAGCTGAGCAGCCCTGGTCTGCTCGCTGCAGCGTGCAGATGTCGCCATCACCCAGCAGCAGGGTGGGATGCGGGGGGACGTGAGGGGAGAGGGATGGGTGGAGGTTTCATGGGGACCTTTGGCTCCAGCACAGTCGAACCCTGTGAGTCCGCACACACCAGCAGCAATGCTCCCCATGGCCCTTGGCCGTGGCCATAGTGCCCGCCAGGTCCTTGCTGCTCCAGCAAGCACCAGGGATGGCAGGGGGGTGAGGGGACCACCAGGGACCATGGCAGCGTGGCCAGGGCCATGTGCCAGGCACAGCCAGGCACTGCCTTTGCGCACTGGGAGGCGTACTGGGGACCACGAGCATCCCGCGCCCTGGCAGAGCCACGAGCATCCCGTGCCCCAGCAGTGCCACTGCCTGCGCTCCCGCAGCCTGCCCTGCCAGCAGCTGGCGGTGCTGCACTCGTGCTGCTGGGACCAATGCCTTTTGCAGTGGCTACTGGCTGTGGGCAGGTGGCAAAGGCTGGTCCCCATGGGACCCCTGGCCTGGCCTTTGCACAAACTGGTCTGGGAAGCCTGGCTGCTCATCCTGCCCACTGTACGGCTGATCTGGGGCACTAACAGCCCCGGTTATTAACAGCCTACTGTCACCTTGGGGGATCAGTTATCTCTTGCTCCCCACTGATGGCGGAGACGAGGAGGAGCAGCCCTGTCTGCAGCCAGGAGACCGGTGTTATCAGCACCGGGGGCACATGGGGCTGGTGGCTGGAGGAAGAGGACCCTGGCTCCCAGGACTGATTGTTTCTATAGTCTCTGCAGGTTCCTACATCTCCTCTTTTATCCCTTCTTTATATATATTTCAGAATGATATAAATTCTCCGCTATGAACCCCGCTGTGTGAGCACAAAAGAGAAGTTGCAGGCGGGCCCAAGAGAAAGGGAGGATAAAAAAAACCACAGGAGAAAATTAATAAAGCATTTGAGAAAGGGAGGGAGCGCCTCGCTGGGAAAGTGTGTAGCACACAGGGCTCCCCAAAGCACATCAAAGCCTGACTCTGAAATTAGCCCAACTGTTGGGAATGTAAAGCAGGGGATTCTCCCACTGGGCTGTGGATTGAGAGTCCCCCCACTGGCTGCGAGACACTGACATTTGTATTTATCCAGGCTAGAAGCTCCATCATGGAGCTTTTCAAAGGGCACTGCTGGGACCCAGCAGGCCACCTCCCCAGCATGGCAAACACTGCACTTTTAATTACTGCTCCGAGACGGCACATGTGCCCGACCCCCACACTAATTCTTGTTGCAATTACAGCGATCTAATTGAGTTTATTCACTCTCTGCAGCTTTTGTGTCTTTCTTTCTCGCACTCCCTGCCGGTGAGAGCCAAGGCCTCCATTGATCCGCTAGGTAGTAATATGGGCAATGCCGGCATGCCGCCCCTCGGGGTCCCGCCAGCTTTATTGTGTCCATTGAGCTGCCATCGCTGCTGGGAAATGCCAAATCCCTCCCAAGCCAGAGCCCTGCCTGGCAGCGGGGTGACCCCTCCGCCGGCTCAGATGCAGAGCCGCGCTCGCGGCATTTCACCACGTTGGCGTGCGGCGTGTGCTCGACGTTTTGTTTGGAGAAGCAATTTTACATTTTTATAGGAAAATTACTTCCAATTAACATGGAGAAATGGTGCCATGGAAGTCGCAAATAGGCTCACTGCGTGCGGGGATGACGAGCTGTCCAGTGGGGACCATAAAGGTCTGCAGCCACATTCGTGCAGCCAGGGGAGAAGCCGGAGCCTTTTGGCCCCGGGCAGTCAGGGGCCCCCATGTCCCCCTGTCCCCCCCCTTGCTTTCTGCAATTGCCCCAGGAAGGTCTGAGACCCGCCAGGTTCCCAACCAGAAACTGCACCTGCCCGTTGGGAAGAAAGGGCTTTTGGAAAGGGGGGTCCCTGGGCGCTGCCACCGTCTCCTGGTTGCCCACGCAGTCTGTGCCCGGTGAGCATTGCCCCCCCCCGCAACACCAGTACCAGAGGCTGCGAGCTCGCCTGAAAAGGGACTTAGCAGTAACCGGTTATCAGCCCGGCACCCAGAATGCTGTGCCTAGCAGATGCAATTACATTTCTAAATAATTATCTCATTACAGGCCTGTGGCTGTGCCTTGCACCTGTGGCAGACTCTGGCAAGCACTGTGGGGTCTGGAACGAGGACCCAGCTGTCATCTGCACAGCGGGGCCGGGTGGCACCAGGGAGTCCCAGGCGAGTTATTGGGAAGAGCCCTTGGATGCCGCCCCTCCAGCTTTTGTTTTTTATATTCTGGCAAATGTTGATGCCTGTTGAAAAAAATCCCCCCCATCTGCAAGCTACCATTGGAAGTATTTTAATTTTTGACTGGAAATCAAGTCAAAACCCACTTAGCTTTTTGATAAATCCACTTAGTTTTTTGGTCTCTTGGGTAGTGAATTTTGCCTCCCCTTTTTCATCACCTTCACCTCTTCTTCCTGTTTCTCCCCTTCCCTCCTTGCTGTCTCCCTGGATTGCGGGGCGGTGGGGGGACGTGGAGCGGGCTCCAGCCCAGCACCCCAGCCGCAGGGCCTGCTGCCACCACTCGCCAGAGCAGCCTCTTGCTCTTTCAAGCCTATTTGACGAGCAATAATAAAAATAAAGCATATTGGTGCTGGAAATGAAAACTTTCTCGTGCAATATTAACTGAAGGAACGCTGGACCTTCTGCAGGGAAACCACCCAAGAGGGCCAGCGGGCAGTGGTGCCAGGACAGAGCCCCCGCAGGAGCTGCTGTGCGACGGCCGCCATGCCGCGGGCTGAGCCGGGACTCCCGGGGCACCCCCCATCCCCAGAGGCTCCCAGAGGAGAAGCCCTTCTTGGAGAGCCCTGGTAGGAACATCTGCCCGTGGCTTCTGTGGATGCTCTCGAAGAGGGAGCTGAGCAGACACATGGTAACGGGCAACAGGCCCAATGAGGGAGGAGGGGGAGGAATTAACTCTCATTTAAGTCCACTTTTGTTGTAAATAAACTATAATCACTTCAAACCTTTTGCTTAATCAGAAAAGGATGTTGAACATTAAGCAAACAGTCGGCAGGCTTGTCTTACTGCTGGATTAGAGATATTAAATGCCAGCGATACTTGCTTTTTTTAATCTGTCCTGCAGCTGCATTATTAAGACAAACACATTTGCAGACCTGCAAAAAACCGAAATGAAAACAAAAGATGAGATTGAAGCTTTCCCAAGGGCAATATCTGAAATCTGGACAATTTTAAAATCTACGTTTAGTCTTCATCTTTTGAACCAAATAATGGAGGGAAATGACACATAATAAAATTAACCACTGGAATTAGCAGCACATTCCCTAATGGAGCCAGGTTAAAATCCAGTAGCGTCTCCATGCAGACACGGCACCTCCAGAGCCCGCGCACTGCTCGCCATCGGCACGGCCTGGGGCTCCTTCTGTAGTCCTGGTTTTCTGTTGGAGAGAGCAAACAGCCTTTGGTCTTACAGGGATACAACTTTTTGCAGTAACTGGTGTTTTTCCTTAAATCTCCAACTTCTGGGCTCCAGTGAATGAGCCCAGAGAGGGACTCTCGCAGGAGCTCATGAAACTCTCACCTTTATTTGAAAAATTGAAGGTTTCTAGCTTCCTCGGTGGCAGAGAAAAGCTTGAAAGTATGATGCCTAAGAGTCCAGCTGGAGTTAGAGAGAAGCACATAGCCATCATTTTTTCAAGATTTGAGCACTTGTGCTGGCCAGGGAGCAGCAGCCGGGCCCCGAGAGCTTCAAGAAGGCACAGGCAGAGCTGCAGCGTGGTTAGGGAGGGAGCGACCCAGATGGCGTCTGCCGGGGGGAGAAACTCCACTTTCCCAGAACTGCCCCCAAAATAGGTAAGAGGGGGCAAAGGGGACAGGCAGGGGCACAGCCTGGGCATGGGGGAGGCGGCGACAGCCGGTGCATTGCAGAGCAGCCAGGGAGCCCTGGCTGGAGAGAGCAGATCCCCAGAGCGCAGCACGACGGCAGCTGCCCGACTTGGGACCCGGCCCCGGGGAGGCACCGTGGACGAGGCATCACCCTGCCAGGGCAGGGAGCAGAGAGCGGGGTCCTGCCCTCGGACTGCGGTGTGAGCGGGCCCCTCCTCGCCCAGCTGGAGTTATGCAGCTTCTGCCACCCTGCCCCGAGCTCTGGCATCCTTTTGTTCTTCCCTCCAGCCCTGGGGACAGTAAAACCAGATTTTAAGGCAACCAGAGGAAAATGACAGCACTGCGGGGCTGGGTAGGCTGGGACGTGCAGCTGTCTCTGGATGGCAGTGTTAAAGTGAGTGTCCATTGCTGACAGGGATGCCAGCCAGCAATTTATTTTCCACATTAATTTTGATTATGAGTTCTTATATGGTTGCAAAGTCCAATTTTCACAAGGGAAATTTCCCCCCTACACACACAGGACAACAAATCAGATTGACCTAAAGTTGTTCTTTCCTAAATTTCTTGTGGAATCTTGGCTGGATATGAGTTGTCTCAAATGCAATTACACTGTCATAAATAATTTTCCACCTCTTTTTTCTGTCTCAACCATCCCGCTCCCCTGCGGTCAGTGGAAATTTCCCCCTTTTATTAGGTTAGACTCGTTGGCACTGAAAAAAACTCTGTGCTCATGGCATCATTGTCTGCACTGAGCCAAATCCTCAGAGATCTCCCTCCCGCTAACTCAAAGGCCGGGGCCAGGGCTGGATAACGAAGCCTGTAGCTGGGTGACGAGCTGCCACCCTTCCACAAGCCCAAGGTCTCCTTGCCCTGACTCGGGAAACACCCACCCAAGTGTCATTAACTTTGAGCACCCGCATAAACCTTGGGGAGCTCACGAGCCAGAGCATCAGCTCTCCACTGGGGCTAGGAGGCACGGTTAAACCTTGTGCTTCAAGTCAAATATGCGCTAGAAATGCTTTGCTGCAGTTAGACATTAGCGAAGGGTTATTATACACATATTTCTCAAGTTTTTGGCCAAAACACACCGTTTTCTAGTGCCTGCTCAGCTCCTGAGTTGTTCCCCGCACTTTCCTTGTATGTGGCTGAGTCCTCGCAGACAAAGGGCTCGGCAATGTGACTAACATCTGCCACATGTGGACACGTCCTTCTGCTATTTAGTACTCGACTGTGCTCTTTTTTACTGTGCCTTTCATACGAGCTGCATCCCCAAACCACTTCACAGAGCAGACTAATTAAAATCATGGGTACAAAGCCATGCAGGGAGAAAAAGCCCTCCTGAAGCCATCCAGAGAGTGTCGGGGGGTCACGTTCAGCCCCCGGGCTCCTCTGCAGGGTGAGTGGCAGATCCCTCCCTGGGCTCAGTCACACCCAGGCCAAGTCTGGGCAGTTTTCATTAATTCAGCCCCTTCAAGGGCTGGTAAGCAATTTTCAAGGGTCATTAGAAATATCATTGCCCTAAAAGCCCCGTGTCCCTAGCAGGACCAGCGCGCTCCAGCTGCCAGCAAGCCGGGGCACGCGGCAGAGCAGGACAGCCATGGCGGGGATGGCAGGAGCCTGCGGCCGCCCCTCGGCTTATCCCTGATGAACCACCCAGCTCCTCCGTGCTTCCAAACACAAGGACACTGCCTCTCCTGTGACCGAAGGGGGAAGGAATGAGCATCCCCAGCCTTTGCAAGCTGCTCTGGGTGCCTGCTGGCAGTCTGCAGGGCACGAGTTGGGCGTCGCAGGCCACAGGTCCAATTTTGCAATGTTGCAGCAAAGCCTCAAAGGGTTGGGCGCATCTTCTGCAGCGAGGAGTTTGTTTCTTGACACTTACTTCACTGCCTTCTCAGAGGCGGGATGACCATCTTACTCTGTCTTACGTGGGCTCTGGTTTCTGTCCGAATGAAGAGTTCATCCTCTTCCCATTTCCGTGACTGCATGTTTTAAATTAAATCATATCAGAGACATTCAGAAAAGTGTGAAGTAATTTTTATTTAGAGGATGAAAAAGTGTGAGGGAAATAAAAATAAGATGATTTGATGAAATTGTGCTGTCCAATATTAGTAACTGATTAACAGGAAAATATAGAGGAGCCCACAACCATGAGAAAGCACTGCCAAGACCGTCAGCCACATTACTCAGTAAGTGGAAAGTCCAGGTAAAGCCCATCCCCTGGCTACACATGTGGTAGTGATTTGGGCAGATCCTCTGTCAGAGCAGCTGACATCATGGCGAGAGGTATTTACAGCCGACAAGGAGAGCTCAGCACAGACCTTGGCCCCTCTCCCCCTTTTTTTTTTGTTTTATTCTGAGCTGTTATTATAAAGTATTATTTATGAAGTGGTGAGAGCATGAGCAGCACAGCCCTGCCAAACTTAAAGCACTTTTCATTTAACAGAATGAAAATTATTTTAACATGAGTATCTGAAGCAAAGATCCGTGGATTCTGGACAGCTTTATAGAGGCAGGCTATAAATTCTGAGCTCAAAAACGTATTTTCTTCACCAATAGGCTTCTCTTCACCTCTGAAAGTTTATTTTCAATAAACACAAGCTAACTCTCCAACAGTTTCTAGAGGAGGATGTTAGCAGCTATTACTGTATCTAATCAACTGCGATCCATGAATTGTTCCAGCAAGATACTTAGAGACGCATTTTCGTGCCGTCCCAGCGCTGTGCTATTGCACAAGGTTCACCTCCAGCTGCCAAGGTCAGGAGGAGCATCGCAATGGGCTCACCCATTACAGACCTGATCCAAGGCCACCGGAGGCAGCAGGACTCATTCTGTTGACATCCCTGAGCTTTCCGTTAAACTGCAACAGGACAAATATCTCTTTGGTGCACCCACTTAACTCCTCTGACAGAGGTCAAGCTTCGCGTCCATGGGAATGGGCCAGCCCAGGCTGTGAGCAGAGCCCTTGCCCGCCCCAAGCTCCCCAGCCAGGCTTCGGCTGCACCGGCCCCGGCCCCGGCCCAGCCACCCACGCCAGAGAGATTTGCTGGAAGAGGGAAGGGCGAGGCACCCCGCTCCCCCCCTCCTGTGTTCAGCCTTCAGCAGCACTGGGCTGCTCCCCCCTCCCCAGGAGCAGGGGCACCCTCTGCAGAGAGCGACCGCTCGTCCCTTGGGGGATTTGGGAACACATTTGAACCCTCCTTGTCCGACGTTGCTGCCTGTGCTCGCACGGATGCAAACTGTCATCTGAGCAAGGCTGACACCATAGGCATCCTGCTCATCTGTTTACTTGGGAAGACATTTTCCTCTTTTCCAGTCTCCTTTTCTCCTGCTCTTTATCCCTGCGATCACCGGGGACGCGCAGCAGTGAGGGGTCAGCTCTGGCGAGGCGGTGTGCCATGTGCTGCCGGGGGAGCGAGGCGACGCTCCAGGCTGAGCAGGGCCAGCCCGAGGGGGCCAGGAGGCAGAGAAACAAACCAAGGGGTGCCAGCACAAAACCTGGGGGTTGCAGATGAAAAACCACCAGAGCCCCCTCTGCTCCCCTCCTGCCACCCACCACAGCACAGCCCTTGCCAGCACCCAAAGTCAGTGGAAACATACGATGGTTTTCAAACATGCAATTGGGCGTTTTCCGCTCGCGAAAGCCAGCGATCAGTCACAGGCTGGTGGGGCTGCGAGGCCCTGGCCCACGCTTGGGTACATTTTGCATAGAGAGGGAGACCCAGGATCTCAGGTGATCTCCGTTTCTGACGCTTGGAGGTGACTGCTGACACTGGGATGTTTTGGTTTGCTTCCTTGTCTGAGCCAAATGCAGCCAGCAGGGTGTTTGTATTTCTTTCTCACATAGCTTAGAATGCCAACTGCTGTCATATTATTTTTGTTTGGGATTTCATGTCAGTTCAGTATGCTACTGAAATGTATCCTCCCCACAGACGAAGGCTGTTGGGAAACCACAAGCTTCGTGAAATTCAAAATTGGTAAGCAACAAAATTATGAAACCACAGGAAATGAAATGAGCAATTCTTGCAATTCTTGCTTTTTCCCTCAACTCCTTCGTTGCTCTTAGAAAAATGTGCATTAAATGGGGTGTTAGCAAATGCTTCCTGTCCTCCAGTACGATTCACGTCTTTCTGAGCGTGGAGTGGGTGCTGAGAAGGATGGAGGGGAAGAGCCATGTCGGATGATGCTGACTCATACCAACAGACACCAAAGCTGGGAGTGAAAAAAATACATCAGGATCAGTGGGAAGAGGATGACAGGAGACCCCCATGATGACAATAGGCAGTGACATCTGTGACCCGCCAGCATACAAGATGTACACTGAGGGCAGCCTGGTGGCTTGGGGAGCAGCAGCTCGCTCTTTGCTCTGCTCTATGTTTTATGGGTTGATAGTTCATCTTGCTGTTTGCACCACTGCAGCGGGACAGCTCAGCGCTCCTGCTCCGCCCGTTGTCTCCATCTCACACCAGGGTGCGGGACTGCACAGCGAGCGTGCGTGATGCCAGCTCTGTGCCTGGCATTGGGCAAGCCACTTGACCCCTCGGTCAGATGGGGTGCTGGTTCTTCCCAGCCTCATGAGGAAAAAGCTACCGATTTTGAGAACATTAACTGCTGCGGTGTGACCCAGGACAGGTGCAGCATGGCTCACAGGACATCTCCTTGCCGAGTCGAGCCTCGTCCTGTGATGTGGAGCCCTGGAGCCCTTCATCCTCTCTCAACTTTTTGTTGCAAGTGCAATTATAGACAAAGCGGCAAACCGGCTGATGTGATTCTGACGATGGTTGCACTTCTCTGCTGCAATTTAGTTCGCTTTTCACTGCTGATGTGTTTATAGGGTGATGATGCTGGGGCAACGGCCCCTGTGGGTAAGTGAGAGACATCAGCATTTTTTTCTCATTTGAAGAACGCACAAGTTGCACAAAGAGCCAGAAGCTGGAAGTTGTGGTACAACTAAATCCAGGACTCCATGATGCTCCAAGGCATGGTTCACGCTGCTTCACAAAAATAGGGACCACAGCAGCCTCAGATTTGTTCTTCACGTCACCAAGGTGCAGCTCTAGCCTGGCTTTGGAAAGGCAGGCCAAGCCCTTGCAAGTGAGCGAATCAGCAGGGTGCTGCTTGCAGTCATTCTTGTACTTCATCTTGCTTTTGGGAAGGGAGAGGGTGATGGTGGGGTCTGTGGGCTGCAAGCATCCACGTGTTTTCTCTGGACATAGGGGTTTGTAGAGGGGCCAAGGTGTTGACAATGTTCAAGCTGCAGCATGCGATTCAGTGATTGATCCTTCCAGGGCAGATGTACTGCATTTCTTGTGAACAACGTGAGCCGTGGTGTAGGTGTCAAAGTGACCGCTTGCACAACGTGGAGCACGAGACAGGGTCTCCGCTGGGTACGTGCTGCAGCACACACCCCTCGCACCGGGCCCATTAGCCCAGAGCAGCATCTTTGGAGAGGGTGGAAGGCACTGCCTTGTTGCTTTGGTCAACACTGTCTCTGTGGGATGAAACGGGAGCGACAGTAAGCCCTGCTCTGCAGATTCCTCCAAATCCTTTACCAAATGGGCCAGCGAGGGCCAGCTACCTTGAGGAACGTAATTTACCTTTTGAGAGATTGTCACAGCCTGCAGAGAGCAAAGTGGCAGCTCCCAGGCACTCGGCAGCACGTCAGGGAGGGCGGCTGCCTCTGTGCATCATGCGTTGCTGGCTCCGGCAGGATGTCCTGATGCCTCAGATGAGCTGCAAGTCTCCAGGATTTCCCCAAGAAATGTCAAGGGACAGCGCAGAAAATGATGCTTTTCAATAACAAGGAAATATTCCCTGAATGAAACCAGATCTGTTTATTTTGAGTTCACTGTTGCAAATCATTGCGAAGAGAACACAGTCCTACAGAATGGATCCAATGTGGATGTGAACCACATGAGGTGCAGGTTTGATCCAGCACAGAAACATTTTGAATTTGCTTTTTTTAATCTAATTTCTTATTGAAACAATGTGGTTTGCATGAAGGTTTTGATGTTTTGTTTTAAAACCACACATCTAATTTTAAATGTTTAAGGCTTATAAATAATACAGTAATTTTGATGCAGCCAAAGAAGATCTCATGCGAGAAACAGATAAATCAGTAAATCAGTACCTCATTTACATGTTTAGCATGTGCCACATTTCATTCCCTGTCCTCCTTGGATGGGACTCAAAGGGACTCTCCAAAGAATTTGCCCCCACATCCCTGCTTCATCCTGAGATCGAAACAAATTCCAGTTTGGAAAAAACAGCTTTTATCACAGATGTCAGCAATTAAATTGTCCATTAAATAAAACATTTGCTCACCTTATTTTTCCCTTTTCTCATTTGCTAAGACGAGAAATATTTCCCTCCATAGCTGCGTTCCACCAGGAAGGCTTCCCGGCGCATCCCTGGGTGGCTCTCGCAGGACGCGAGCTCTCGCAGGGGAACACAGAGCTGCTCGGTGGAGCCAGGGCTGCAGAGCCCATTGCCCTCACGTGGGTCCCAGCTGCGGTGGCAGGATGACAAGCACCCACGCACCGCAGGAGGGAAGCCTCCCATGACTGGTAGTAAGATGCCAGCAGGGTAGTCCAGGCGGCCAGGGCTGTCTGAGGCCAGGACACGTCCCTGCACTGCTGCATCTGCGTGCACAAAGAGCGCACACCAAAGCAGTGGTGCAAAGGGAAAGCAGCAGCTGTGATCCCTCAGCCCCCCTTGTGGGACCTGCCCGGGGAGTGAATTTCTCCTCCAGAGCTACCTTCAGCCAGCTGGGTACTCCCTGGATACAGGGCACAGCATAAGGAAAAGCTCTAGGGAATTAAAGAACGAGCTAAGATTGCTTTAACGTACCCACACGTACCTCTGTCCTCCATGTCTGGGCCCATCTCCCCAGCGAGGACACCCAAACCAGCACTGCTGCAGAACCGCTCATTTTCACCTGCTTTTGCACCTGTCATTAGCCATCCAATAATCACCCGGTATTAACTAATTTGCTCCTTGCTTCCACCTAAAATAGCTGCTGTCTCCTGCAGAAGGGTTAAACTCAGTCAATTAATTCAGCCGCTCCAGCTGTGAAAATGAAACGTGCCCCAATTATTGTCTCTCCTCCTATGGCATCAGAGTGAAATCTCATTAGCACTTGCGTACAACTGAGAATGCACTAATGGGGGTGTTAGATGTGTTAATGGAAAACATTTTCCTTTATCCTTTGGCAAATCCAGCTGTTTCCACCAAGGAACTGTGGAACTTGATCTGGAAGAGTCTGCGTGGCCAGGCTTTGAGGGCGTGAAGTGTTAAAAAGAATAGAGCACCAAGCAGCACACTGATCCCAGGCTCATCCAGCATCCCCTCACTTCCCTGGTTCTGTCACTCTGCTCTCCTGATTAGTGCCATCGGATTTCTGCAAGGTGCGAGGACCTAAATTTTGAGCCACATTACAGTCTGATGTGAGTCAAGGTGTAGCTTTCGGCCTTATAAGAACAGCACCTCTAACTCCAGCTGAAAGGCTGGGTAATCCAAGAAGAGCCCTGTACTTGGGAAAAGATATGACTGCAAATGACACTTTGTTTTGGCAATTTCAGTATTTCACTGCAAAGTGGATGAGAAGAATGTGAAAAGCAAAACCTGAGTGTCTTTACATCCCGCTGAGTAATTATTATCCCATTTTCTTGACATTTTTATATGAGAAGAATACCACTCTGAAAGCTGGATTCAAATATGATGCCAGCTCACCCAGCAGTGCTATCCCCTGCTCTTAGTTCACACACTATGGAAAGCAGAGGTTTTCCACCAAATGGAAATTCCAGATCGTAGGACACAACTGTGCCAGCTCCAGCTCTGGCCACAAGCCCCTGCCCAGTTTGCATTTAAGGGTAAAGCTCCTCCAGAAAATGTAAGGCCAATGCAAACAGATTACGATTAATCCCATCTGAAGCTGCAGTGCAATTGTTTCCTGGCAGTGCTCTGCCTGCTCCAGAGCAGGATGGTGCTGTGCGGGGCTGGGACTCGCATTAGCAGGGAATGCGTCTGCTAACTCCGCGTGGGGAATGAGGCCGGGAAAATATCTTGGTGTTGCAAAAGGGTTTGATGAAAGCCAGGAGAATTAGCACTAGACCTCAGACAGCGCTGCGTGAGCGGCAGGGGTGTATGTCCTGCTCCTGAAGCTTGTTGGAAGTCTTTGAGCCCGTTTCTGGATATCCATTTCCAGGGTTCTGGTAGATCTTTGTACTTCATTAAAATCACAAAAACACATTGTGTTAAATCTCATCATCTTTACCAAGTACATGTAATCTAAATTCCAGGAAGAAAAAAACCCAGTTTTCACAGGGGCATCCTGATTGCTACATCCCTGTGTGCTGAAAGGGGCAGCAGGGGGAAAGCGTGGCAAGACCTCACTGGGCTGGTGGGACATCCCTGCGTGAGCGGCAGCTGCGGGGTCGCAAAGGCAGCTCAGGGCAAGGCTGCTGCATGCAGTGCCCGTGCTGGCCACTGCGGCCGGGGGAGCCCAGGCAGCCTGCCCCGAGACAGCGTGCCTGCCGGAGACCCTCCCGCATGCCGTGCCCCTGGGCATGCCTCCACCAGGCCTGTTTGAAAGGTTAAAAGCATTCTTGATCTGGCCCCAGTGCAGGTCTGTATTAGAAATAAATGAAAAAGGAGAGAAGAAAAAACTATCATTTGACTTTTATTAAAGTTTCAGGAGGGATACAGGCCAATATAACTCTCCTTTTTATTAATAAAAGTGCCATTAAATGTTGCATTCTCCCATCCCTTTCCACTTTTCGCTGTAAGGTGCCTGGCAGCGGGTGGGCAGAGAAGCGCGCTGCTCCCTTAGGGAGCTGGGATGTTTTGGTCCAGGGTACCCCATATCCACCAAGGGCTGCTGGCCCATCGGCATGGCACGGGGAGTGTCGGCAGAGCAGGGAATGACAGCAGTACGATGCCCCTTAGCGCCGATTTCACAGGGATGCTGTAGTCCTAACCAAAAAGATACTGTTTGTTTAGTTTGGCAAGGAAATCCACTTTGCTTTCACTGTGTTTATTGACATATGAATCAGAGCTGGCACCGAGAGCGAGGACTCAACAGTTGTGTACAAGCAAGAGAGCGCGTGTCAGGCAGCGCAGTGAAAGCGGCAGTAATGAGACTATTAATCATGTCACTCCCGGCCAGGGAAACCCCGCAGTCCCCGGTGCGTGGGACACTTGCGCCGCTCTGCAAGAGGGAGCCCCGTCATGTGGCTGCCTGTGCTGCCTGCGCTGCCTGCCTCCAGGCTAGGAATCATTTCAAGACGTATAGATGTGAGTTTGTGCCACCGCTCCCCACCGCTCCCCACCGCTGCCCCACCACAGCCATGGGGGTCCCGCTGGAGACCCCAGCCCAGCAGTGAGAGCTGCCCCAGACCCTGGGTGCACGGGTGACTGGCTGCGAGACTGGGTGTGCCGTGGTCCTCCTGCACTCTTCTCACCTTTCCTAAGTGTTGGGCTGAGGTTATCCCTGACCTCCCCAGGTGAGACACTGGGGCAAAGCCCTCATCCTGCAGGATGGACGTTGTCTGCACCCACCCGTCCTTAGGCAGGGGTGGCTGGCAGCCCAGCTTGGCTCCCTGGGACAACGCTGGCATGTCCCTGCACCGGGCTGCAGCCGAAGAGCCGCATCCCTCCCCTCCCTGAGCACTGGCAGTGCCGCAAACCCCCAGCCAGCACCAGCCCGGCAAGAGGCCAGTTTGGTTTTGTTTCCTCCTGCAGCTGGCTCCAGATGAAGCTGCAAAAAGGAGCATTTGTGGAGGTGAGGGAGATGGAGGGAAGCCAGCAGCTGGGCTGGGGCGTGAGGGGGCTGAGGTGGAGCTGGCCACCAGCAAAGCTCATGGCACCACAGCAGCCCATGGCACAGGGCAGCCCATGGCACGGCAGCAGCCCACACCGTCACAGCGCCCGAGCGGGCAGAGAGGGGAAGGACAGGGTCACTCCCGCTGTGGCAGTGCCCAGGGCAGGGTCCTGGCGCTCCTCCTGCCCCTCGGTCCCCAGCCCCATCCCACCCGTGCAGGACCACCTCCCGGCATCCAGCCCACTCGGGTCTGCATTCCCCCGCACCTCAGCTCTGCCAGCACCGGCGACTCCTTTCTGCTTCCACGTGCCCCCGCGCACATGTGCCCCTCGCCTCTGCCCCCCCGCTCTGCCTTCCCAGAACTAGCAGGACAGCTAGTTTAAAAAAAACAGCAATTTTTATTCAGGATTAATAGACATTCTTAGTCATTATTTTTCATAACTTGAGAGGATTTATTTTGTTTGATCCTGGGATATAAAATCTTCCCCTTCAGGGAAATTCCCACTGAAAGTACCAACCTAAATAAGAGATTTTCTTGTAAAATTTCAGAAGAAGCAGTCTTTTGAAAATGATGGCATTCCAGGGAGAGTTTGCAATGAGAGTTTTACTTTGAGTGCAACACTCAGCTTGACCTTAATTATGGAGCTGTCCCTGCTGCTTCATTAAACAGATAAAATAAATAATAATAAGAAGCAGATTTGCTTAATGCCACTGTGGAGTCAGTGGGCCGAGCTAGTGGGCCAAGTTCAGTTCATCTTGTTAAGTGCTACATCAATGTCTATGCTAATACCTCAAGCATGATCAATAATGATAGCCATTGCATGTGGTGGACACAACGCCGTTGCAGCATCCTTCCCCCACGAGGTTTCCAACCCAAGCAGCGCAGGAGCCCGTCGCGCCCTGGCAGGCTGCAGCCACCAGGCGTTGATGGTGTCTGTGTCTGAGGAAGCAGGTCCACGTTTCATTGCATTTCTACAAGATGATCTGTGAGCAGCCAAACCAGGCAACACGCAACACGTGAAAGCTGAGCTTGCCTGTACACAAAAAAGCCTCTTTGTGTTTATCATGTGCCAGTAACAAGGTTAAGCCCCTCCTCTGTGCTGTGGCTGCTCTGGTACCACTTGGTATCAATAAACTACTGGAGGAGGTTGGTGAAATCAGGAAAACACTAGATTATGAGCACTGCGCTGGGTCACCCATTAACAGTCTCTTGGCAAATGGAGCAGTCATCACAGCATGTATTTCATTTATGAAAGTAGAGCCCCAGGACGGCTGCTAGCAATCCAGCTGGGGGTAAATGAAGTGAGATCTTTCTCTGCCTAACTGCAATCACACAAGGAGAGCGCTGTGCCTGCAGCCCTGGCTGGGAACGGGGCTCAGCCCTGCCTCAGCGGCCGATCGCCTTACGCAACCCTGGCTCGCCCAGCACGTGGCCCGTCCTGTCTGCCCCGGCTGCGCTGCGGGTGCTTGGTGCACGTCTCCCCCCTTGCTGCTGGGGGCCTTGGCTACAGAGCTGCACCCCGGTGAGGGAGGGTATGGACCAAGGTGGGGAGCTCCAGAGGAGAGGGAGGACGGTCGGCGGTCTGGAAACTGCAGTCTGTGGGAAAGGATGGGCAGGACTGGATTTGTTTAGTCTGGGGGTGTGAGGACTGAAGGAAATGTGACTTAGTCCTCAAATACGCAAAAGGTTATTGCAAAGAGTATGGAAAGCGGTTCTGCGGGTGCCCGGGGGACAGGTTAGGCACTGACGGGCAAATGCTGGAAAGTGGCAATCTGGACCAGGCAAGAGGACCGTGCCGCAGCTCCAGCCCCGGGGCAGCTGCAGGGCTCAGGGGGGAAGCCCACCGCTGGCAGCCCGGGGCCGCTCGGAGCCACCGCCGCAGCACTGTGTTTCCCTGGGGCTGCGGTGGGCACCCTCTGGCCTCCGAAGGGCTCTTCTGCACCCGTGGTGCCACCCGGTGAGCACCGGGCCCCATACAGAGAGAGCTGGTGCTGGCTGTCACCTCAGGCAGCACCCACACCTCCAGGAATGGGCTGGGCATCTGTGGGTCCTGCCAGCAAAGCCCCCCTGCCCAGGGGGTTTGCAGGGACAGTGATAAATTTGTTATTTCTTTGTAGGCAGTCAGGGCACTGGGCTACTCTTCAACAGAGGTTTCAGTCCACACAAACATATTGCTTTTGCTGAGCTTGTACGATGCGAGAAGTCCCTCTGAGCTTAAAGAAAAGCCTATAGGCTTAAATGTATGGCTGGATCCGGCCCTGAGAGATGAAAGACCAAGACCCCTCAGTCGGTGATGGGAGGCCAGGCTCTGTGCGGGACAGTCGGTGCCTCTCCACAGGGCCACGGAGCAGGGCTGGTTCATGGCAGCTGGGGACCGTCCCCAAGTGCGCTGGGATGGCGCCCACAGACTTCCCTTTCCCCAGCTCCCCAGGACTGAGGCGAGGGCAGCAAAGTGGTGCTGAACCCCAGTTTTCTCGCCTGCTTTTCCCTGGCTCCCGGGGACTTGTTCGCCCCCAGCTCTCCAGCATGGACATTTCTGCGTAGATGCACCGAGAGTCACCGACGTGTCTGCCAACAGCAAGACGCCGCCTTGTGAACGCTTCCGGCCAGCTGGGCCAGCTTGGCGTGGGTTGTCCCGTCCCTCCAGCCCCAGGCCAGCCCCGCTGCAGCACGGGTACGCAGGATGCTGCTGCCACGTGGCGGGACGGGGGCACGGCTGGATGCGGGGACGGGGTCTGCAGCCCCGCACCAGCCCGGCACCCGCTCTCTCACACCCAGAAAACAGCTCCAGAGAAACAAGCACCGTTGCTGCTGCTCGTCTTCTAGATATTCTGATTAGAACAATGGAGCTGATTAATGCAAACCAGATATGAAATTCAGAAAGAGGAGGGGGGGAGGATGAAAACCACGCGCCCCCCTTGCGCCGCCCGGGAAGTCAGGGAGCCGTGCAGCCACGTCTTCCTCCCGCTGAACGTTCCTGCCCCGAGTGCCGGTGTGGCACGCGGTGAGGGCAATGCTGGCGCCGGGGAAGCCGTGAACACGGACCGTGCACACGGGCCCCAGACTGGCAAGGACGTCAACATGTGTTTGGTTTTACTACAGCGAGTATTTCCATGGGGGTCTGTGCACTAAGGGAGCGCAGGGTATGGCCGAGATGCACCGAAAAGCACAAAGTGAAGACGACAGGTGTCACGGGGAGGAACGCCCGCTCCTGACCTCACTCGTTTGGAGTCAGCGCAAGGTCTCTCCAATCTCAGCATGCACATTAACTTATAAATTAAACATGAATTTTAAGTTGATGACATCCCTTTAAATAAACAACAACATCGGTATCTCGCTAGCAATCAGCTCCTGATCAATTATCGATGTTTTCACAAATGTGCCGTTATTGTATAGTGTCTGCAGTTCCTTCATATATCGCAGCATCCTGAATCAAAGAAATCTTTCACACGAACATCATGGTCTGAAAACAATAGAACTGAACACCACTTCTTCAGCTTAAATTGCTAACAGACCACAAAATTAAATAGATTTTTTCCATCTGAGAACTCTCCGCAGCAGAGTCGGTCATGAAGGACCCAGTAATATCTGAATAATTGCGCAGGAAGTGGATCTTACTGATCGTTGCAGCTTTTGCTCAGACATCGGGGAGCTACGGCAAACAAAACTCCTGGAGCTGTGGCGCGTCCGATGCTCTGATGTCTGCGTGTCGCGCGTGGTGCTCTGTCGCCTTCCCTTACAGATATTGCATTTTGAAACACTCCTGCGTGAGGGCTGGGACAGCTCCATCCCGCTTTGGGGGCTGGAAGTGTTGTGGCTGTGTTATCCCAGGTCGCATTTGAACTGCTCTAAGACACTGCTCAAAGATGGTTAATTATTGTCTAGCTGCTGTTCCTGTGCGTGCAGGACGGACCGAAGCTACTGGGAAGGTGCCCAGGCTGTTGCTGCAGCGTGGAGCCGGCTGGAAGGCGAAATAGCTTCGGTCCTGCCCCGTGCCCATGAGTCCCAGGGGAGGCTTGTTGCGGTGGTGGCACCTGCTGCCTGCCTGCACCCACGCCCGGCTAGCTCCCACGGGCGCGGGAGCTTTTCGGTCATGTTTTGGTCCTAAGTCTCAAAATCAGAAAAAAGTTGAGCTAAAATTTAGCTTTCCCCTCTGAGTTACTTTCTTGGCAAAAATACAAGCTGTGTGACAGCTGCTACTCCAGACACTAAAAATGTTCATTCATCATAGAAAATAAAAATCCTTGTTGCTTTTCAGCTGAGAACCCATGTAATCACCATGTAACTAAATTAGAAATGGGTGACTTTGCTTAGTTTCAGTTTCACATGATCCAAAAAAGACCTGTTTGGTTGACTCATCTGGGAACTGTACTTTATTACATCTTCAAAAGTTCAATAATGTTCAGAAAAAAGATATCTTTTATGATATCAAGCTAGTGCCTGCCATGCCTAGAACTGTGATTTTACCACAATAACTTTTATATTCTGAATTTCTGACATCGAAATGAGGCTCTTTGAACTCAGGCTTTGCTATTTTTCTCATTGCTGGGATTATTTTTCTGCTGCTTAATTGGAGGTGCAATGCACAGGACCCAAGGGTGCAACACTGAGGTCCCAGGGGTGCAGTGCCCAGGACCTGGGGATGCAATGCCCAGGACCCTGGGGTGCAATGCTGCGGCCTCGCTGCCGCCGCCGGGCTGAGCCAATTGACACCAGCTGCGGAGGCTCCGTCTTTGCATGTCCGTGGTGGCTCGGCGCCCCGCGGGGAGCTTTGCGCAAGGCGATCTGCTGTGAGGATTTGCACATAAGTCACAGGGTTTAACTGAAATCCAATTTGCCGGAGAGGAGTGTTGGTTTAGATTATGGAAGAACAATTCACTTGTGGGTGTGCTGGGAGGGGAGCGGGCGCGGGGCGGGGGGCTGGGGGGAGCCCTTTCCCTGCCCACCGCCAGGTTTGGTGGAGAGTTCACTGAGCCTGAATGAAAACAAATGTAAAACTGATAGGTACATTTGTAACCCATTACCAGGCGGGCTTTATGAAACCCTAAACTTGCTGGCGAGGGGAGGGAGGTGGCGGCTTCCAAAATATTTTTTCTTAAATGAGAAAGTTGCTTCAGATCACGCCGGTTCTCATGCGGGCGCTTGGACGAGGCCGAGCCCCCACGCCTGAACCCAGGCAGCCGCTGGAAAACAAAACTCGGCTGCACCTTGATCCAATTACTGCCACCACAGAGGCCTCGCTTCCCTCCGCAGGGCTGCAGCCGCCCCGGCAGCTGCGTCCTGCTGGGGCAGGGGGTGGGACGGTGGGTCGGGGTGTCGGGTGCAGGGTGCGGGGTGCAGGGTGTGGGGTGCAGGGTGCTGGGTGCAGGCTCACTACCCAGTCTCTGCTGATGGAGCACCCAGGGACTTCGCAGATGCCGGCAGGAGCAGGGGCCGCCCCCCTGCCTACCAAGAGGAGCTGCGAGATGCTTTCGATGCCCGACGTGGCAGAGGCAGAGCTTGTAGAGGTTTGGAGCGCAGCAGATCACATCTCTAGGACGAGCGTGTGAGCAGATATTTTCAGCATATTTGAGCAGCTTGGCCAAATATGGGTGTTGGTTTTTTCTTTCAAAAGGACAGCACAAAATGCATCCCTCACATGAAAGCTGCTCTCTGCCAAATTTCAATCCTCTGGTTCAGGGCATGAAAGTATGAGGGATTCTCAAAGGGGAGAGTATATTTTTTTAGACATTGTAAAAATTTTTCCCTTAGTCTCATTCTCAGATGCAACTGAACCATTTCAGGTGAAACTTTCCAGAAAACAAAACAAAATGCAATGAAATAAAATGCATCCTGAGGAAGGCACGCAGTCGAGAAAACATTGACCCAGTTGACTTGCGTTTTGCAGATTTAATAGCAACTGCGCGTAGGTGCTCATAATAGGAGGCACCTGGCAGCCTTAGCAATGGCCTATCTGCAGTAGGCTTGTATGATAAGGGACAGGGAGGGATTTTGAATTTCCTAGTTGTAGAAATAGAATTTAAAAAAGAAAAAGAATACATAATAGAAGAAAAATTAAAAAGAAATAAATCTAGTTTTCAGTCAGCACCACAACGGACTCTTACTGTCACTGCCCCGTGCCCAGCGCAGAGCTCCTGGCACAGGAGAAGGTGCCAGTTTGCATCAGCTGGATGGGAGGGCCGTGTAGCTCAATAAATGAAAACTACCAAAGGGGCAGCCGGGGAGCCGGCAGGTCATTAGCGGTGCTGGTGTTTGGTCACTTGATGGACGTTTGGGCTCCAGGAACGGAGCCCCAGCGAAGTGTCGCTCGGCACAAAGGGGATGCAGAGCCGAGCCCGGGGCGTGAGAACAAGACAACATCTGTCCCCGGCTTGGAGGGGCTCGGAGGGGTGTGTGGGACTGCATGGCGGGGCTGCCCTGCCGGCGGGCGGGCTGGGGCTGCGCACCCCTGTGCATGGGGCTAGCGGGCCAGTATGCACCCCAGGAAAGGCTTTTCTACCAGAACCCCATCTCTGCCTATTAGCTCTTGAAATTAAAAAGACAGCAAATGAGCTTCTCTCCCCTGTGACTGCAGGATGCCTTGGGATTTGCATTTAAATGTAGGTGAGGCAGTGTTTTTTCCACTGCCTTTCCCCGGTGCAGCCGGCTGCGAAGAGAAGCCCCACTCAGGGAATTTCACAGCACACAAACCACACAGAGGGTGGGAGCAGCTTCCCTGCCCATTGAGGCTTTGTCCGAGCCCGTGACCCCCGGGGATGACTGGATGCTGTAGAACAGCAGCATCCCCATCCCCAGCACAGACCCCCCGCTGCCGGTCACTTCTGAGGTCCCAGGGATTTGTTCAGAAAGTGCTGCTGGGACGTGGTGGTGCGGTGCAGAGGGGATGCCGGGGAGCGAAGCCAGGGGCAGCACCTGCGAGCCCGCGGGTGCACATGCGGGTCTCACGTCCCCGTCCAGCAGCAGGGACGTGCTCTCTAATCCGCACCATTAGCGAAAGCTGCTCCATTAACACGAGTGGGGATTAGCAAACAGGCCCTGGGGAAGGCTTAGCCAGGCAAGTTGGAGGAAATGAATCCCTGCACATGCTTCCTTTTCAGAAGGGGCACCATCACTTTATGGCGTGGAAGCGATGTGCGAGCATAAGTATCCCATTACAGACATCTGTGCGATAGCCTGAGCGCTCCCCAGCCCTCGCCATGCCGGCCAGCTCGCTGAGTGTTTGAAAATGGAGACATCAAAGGTGTCTGCTTTATTTATGAGTCATGTTCTAGTGACTCATTCTGGTCAAAGCATGTGTTGGGGGATGTTTTAGCCATTCTGATAATGTATTTGTATAAAACCAGCACCCAGCTGTTATATAACACGGCATGTTCCCTGGTCTCACAGGGACGGGGACAGTGTCACCGTAGGGATGCCGCAGCCCGACGCACTCTCCAGGGCAGGAGGGTCCCTGGCGACGTGTCGGCACGGGATCAGTGTGTGCCTGTCACTTGGGTGTGCCCGCGCCAGTGTGTGTCCCCGGCCAGTCCCGGAGGACCATTGCCACCTCTTCCCAGCAGGGCGGTGGCACAGAGGTGGCAGCCAGGGCTGCAGGGCCTGGGGGCACTGGCAGCTCCATCCAGACAAAGGGGTCACTGAGGGTCCCTGAATGCAGCCAGCCCGGAGCGGGCAGCCAGAGCCAAACAGACCAAACTGTGGAGTCAGTCTCTGTTCTGTTTTCATCTATTCACACTATTTTACAGCCGCCACCAGCGCAGAACCTGAAATCCTTCATGCCTGTTAGGTTGCGATACTTGTCCCTCAGCGAAGACACCAGTGGGGAGCCCTGAGCTGCTGCAGATGGGAACAGGAGTGAATTTCCACGTAAACAGCAGTCCTGCTGCAAGGCTGCAACTCGCTTTGCTTGCTGGGCGCCAGCACATGTTCTAGGATCAGGTTCCCAAGTGTAAATGACGCTACCTGCCAGTGCAGGAGGTTTTTATGGATGTAGTCACGCTTGAGAATTTGACCCTCAAATCCTGTGCAACACACATGAATTTTGAAGGAAGAAATATTGGGTTTTATTTCTTAAAGGAAAATAAATGTGATTTCAGAATAAATCAATAGAACATGACTTTGCTCAGTGGAATAAGCCAAGTGGAGACATGGAAAAATAAACTCTTTCTGACAACTCCTGCTGAAAGATTCTCATCTATCCAGGTCATGGGATCAGCAGCAGGAATGGCAGCCACTTGAACTCTGGCAGGCAACCCTCCGTGGCTTTGACAGATGTTCCTGGCACTAAAGCATGAGGATGCTTTGCTGATTGCTTCTGGTCCGGACGAGGCTGGCTCCTGGGCAGCCGCAGAGCCCCCGTGGCCCACGCTGGGAAGATGCAGTCCTGGAAGCGCTGCTGGCTTTGGCAGACGATGCCCTCACAAAGAGCCTGGTGCTGGGCATCACCTGGGGGGACATGCCCGAGACCCCCCCGGCCTCCACCTGCATCCCGTCCTGGCGTGGAGGTGGGGGGCGACGGTGGCACTGGCAGCTCAGGGGTTAAGGCAGGCATTAGGGGCAGTGGCGAAGAGCTGAGGGTTCACCAGCAGCCTCTGCAGACGTTGAAGCATTGCGAAGGGCTCTGGAGGCACCTGGGGATTCTGCGTCCGCCTCCCTTTGCGCTGTCCATGGATGTGGATCCCGCTGTCCCAGGAGACAAGAGCCGCCCACCCCAGTGCAGAAGCGCCCGGTTCTTGCCCATGCAGCCAGGGCAGACCCTGGGTCCACCTCCGGGCTCTGCGCTCCCAGGGGAGGCCCGGCTTCCCCCTCCTCCCTTTGCCCACGGGAGGTGATGGTATTAAGCCAACAAAGAGCAATCTGGGAAGGCTGGCAAGACAAACTCCCACTGCAAGCTCAAAAGGTGGCACCTGGAGTCCCAGCAAAGTCACTAAAATGGGGAGAAATTCTCATTTAATTTGGTTCATTTGTTATAATGATTCTTCACCGTGGGCCATATTAAACACTTCAGTGATTTTTGCCTCTAAAACCCTCTTGCAGGGATCGTGATGAAAGGTATATTTATTGTACTTCAGCTTGGAAAGTTGTTTCAGATGTTTCCAATTCATCAACCAGTTCAGACATCTGTTCCTGGTTGGGGCAGAAAAGCTTAACTTGCACACACACACAAAAAGCGCTCATTTTGGAGATTTTTATGATGAGCTTTCTAATCCTAACAAGTTGTCAAATAGCTCTAATAGCCAGGTCACCCACAGCCCCCGTCATCCCCCGGCCGCCAGGTAGGACCCGCGGCGACCGCTCGGCTCTGAGGGCTCGCTGATGGCCCCCTGACGGGGGGCTGCACCCCCGGGGCTGCGTGCCCACCGGGGCCAGAGGGGAGAGACCCCCCGGTGCCTCCCCGCAAGGGCTGGTCCAGGCAGGATGTGTCTGGGGCTGCGTGGCCACACCGGCGGGCTTGTCTTGGGATTGCAAAATCTGGCTTTAAGTCAGAACAAAACTAAAATATTTAGAAATTGTCCACTACAGAAAATAAAACCTCAAAGCAAATTTTGAGGGAGGGGGACTGAAACGTGTCATTGAGGCAAAAATCAATCGCTTTGTTTTGGTTACAACTTTTCAATAAATATAATCTATTTCACTCTACCAAAAAAGGCAGTGAGGTCATTCCAAATAAAAAATCAAAATAATTCATTCAGAAAATGTCAAAACAGGATGTTTTGATAGTGTCAGCAGGCTATTTCCAGATTTCTTTCGAAAGATATTTTGGTTATATCAACCAGGTTGCAGGAGGTGCTATGATTTCGGAAGAAGAACCACATACTCCAACAGGACACAGGCAGACACATCTCCCTCCCCTACCACTGGTCCAAAGTTTTCTTCCAGCCCTCATTAATACTGGCCGCTAAGAGCACCGTGACTGTAACGAATCCCAACAGCTCCCATCCCAAAAGCTGAGTCACAAGGCCAAGCTGAAGGCAGACACTGTTTGTGCTTTGCAAAAATAAACGCCCCAAATCCAAGCAAGACGCACGCGCACACCCACCCCCCAAGCCCCAGCAGCTCCCGGGCAGTTGAGGCTCTTGCTTTACCCCTGTTACCTCCCGGCCTTTCTGCCCTCCCTCAGGCTCCACCGTGCACGGCAGCAGTCTCCCATGTGCTGTTGCAATGCCAGGGGGGCGAGGAGAGCCCCCAGGCCCACACAGGGTGCTGCTGGGGATACCCCGAGAGCATCGTTAAGAGCCCTTCGCAGCACCGATGAACGGCAGCACCGATGAACGGCAGCATTGGGCGGTGCAGAGGCTCGGTCGTTGCTGCAGATGCCTTTTGCCTGCAGACACGCTTGCCAAGCACACCTGCCGAGGAGCTGTGACGGATGAGCTGAAGGCTTGTTTCCAACACACAGTAAAAGCTGTGTCCTATTGGTACAAGGCCAATTAGCGCAGGACAACTGAAAATGATGAACTGCAGGAATTTTGTCCTGATGGTGCAGAGAAAGCTTCTCATGCTCCAGCCAAAGAGAGGGCGAGATGCTCTGAAGGTACCTGAGGATGGATCCATCACCCGCAGCCCTGCAGACAATTGCAGCCAGACGCTGTTCACACAGGAAGGCTGGGCCAGAGTAAGCGGGGTGGATTAGACCCTCGGCCCAGGCTCTCCCTGGGCTTCAGTCCTTTCCTTCAGCATTTAACGAGGTCCTGGCAGTTCTTGGCATTCAATGAGGTTCTGGCAGTCCCCAGGGACTGATGGGTCTGGACAGAGAGGACAGAGCCCTGGCAGGGCAGTACCTCAGCTGCAAGCAGGCGACAGCTTTGGACGTCTGTCTAACAGATAAGCCGTAGGTTTTGGGGGAGCTGGGGGATCCCTACCTGGGTGCCCACATCCTGGGTGTTCCCCATCTCGAGGGTCCCAGTGGGCAGTTGCACCAATCTGGCGACAGAGGCCTGGGACGAGCAGGCTCCATTCAACCTGGAGCGTGTTCAGTTTCTCCAGCCACGCCAGCGGGTTTGGTGGTGGATGTGACTTTCCAGTACAGCCACAGAGAGCGAGGAGCGAGGTGCTGCCTGCCGCCCACCCCCCGAGGCCGGCAGCAGGGCTGGGGACCCTCTGGGCAGCGCTGGCAGCTCTGGGAACCACCGGCTCCCAGCACCAGGCTGCTTTCCTGGGAGAGTGGGGCTCCAGGAATGTCAGCTCCTTAATTAATCCTGAGCCTTGTCACCTGCCTGGGGTGTGAACCCCCAGACACACTCTGTGTCTGGCCCAAAGGAGAGTGAGAAAAGTTAATTGAACTACGTTCTTCAAAGTCACACAGAAGCTCTCCTGTTTTTCTATGCCAAGCAGCCTGAGAGTTTCCTGGAGCCTAATCCCCAGCGAGAGACAGACTGTCTAGCGACTTGGTGAATGCAGCAAATCCCGGTCGGGTGAATCTGCCCTCTGGTGCCGCACGGAGATTCTTTAATTAAAGCAAATGTTGCCATGGTGGGGCATAGAAAGCTCTTGACAGATGCAAGCTGGAGAACAACAGACAACGCGCAATCTCATTAGCACCTGCAGCTCCATCTGGTTATTGGATTGGGATGCTTTGAATTTTTATTGTATGGCCTCCTTAGGTTCTCACCCCTCTCGCGGTGCGAGGCGCAGGTTTGTGGCAGGTCGCCGGCAGCCCCGCTCTGATCAGCACCAGCACGTCTCCCAGCATGATGGGACCCTTTCTGTGGGTATTAGAGAAACAACGGCTTCTGCTCTGATCTTTGGAAATGAAGCAGGTTCTAGTGAGCTCGTGCTTGGCATGGGTAAGTTATGTCTGTTAACACAGGACCCCTCCGTGGATGGCAGGAAGGCGCGGATCCTGCCCTCAGCCCAGGGGACAGCCGCCGACGGACAGCTGAGCATCTCACACCCGCCTCTGGAAGTGATCGGAGAGGCCGGGTCGTCTAGCGGCTCTCGGCGCTGCTGCCCATGCTCCCAGTGAAAGGCAGATCGGCTGCCCTGTGAGTTGAATACACCACACAGGACCCATCACATCCTGGGGAGCCGGCGTGGGACGCACTGGTGAAATGATGTGCAATGGCACAAAGGGGCTGCAGAGCAAGCAGCCGCACGCTGCGAGCAGGGTTAGGGAACGGAGAGGTGCTGCCCTTGCCGCAGATGCCAGCTGTGCAGGGGTGAGGGAAAAGAGGGTTTGTGCCTACCCCTGATTCTTTCTGTAAAATTCTTTTGTGGCCTGCTGTGTTAGAAGGAATGACTCACGCTGGAGGCAGGCTCCCAGCTAGGCACGGCTGCTGTCCCGTCCCGTCCCCATCCATACCATCCCATCCCAGACGGCCGCACTGGGGCTGTCCCTGTCCAGCAGGACACAGCCCATCCGTTGAAGCGCTGATGAGGAGGCCTCTAGGTCCGTTTCTTATCCACATCCCAGGCATCCGCCACAATCAGAACAGTCTGCTTTTTGCCGTAATTATCTTATTTGCCTTTGCTTAGTCAGCTTTATTTGTAAACCGAATGGAAATGAGAATGATCCAACTTCAAAGCTGAGCTGAGATGCTGGGACCTGGGCAACACCTGGTGCTCTTACCACAGCCGATGGTGGCCCAGGATGAGCAGAGCTTCAACACTCACTGAAGTGCAGGGCCTTGCTATTCAGCATCCTCTGTCCCAGCCTGGCACATCCTCCCGTTCCCAGTCTCTCCCCACAGCCAGTGCAATTCACAAATAGGGTGTGACGAAGCCTTTGTGGCGGCACTCAGCCCCCAAAGAGCCGTGCAGCACTTGCTGTTGCTGCTGCTGTGCTTCCAATTAGCTCACATCTGTTACAGCTATCCTTCCCTCCAGCCCCCACCTCGAGCGCCTGCAAGTGATTTTATGCAGTAATAACAGAAATCACGAAACCCGAAATGAATCTAAACAAAAGGAATCATTCAAATTACCCTTAACCCTTTGAAGAGCAGGCCCTGCCCATAACAAAGAGGCTCAGGTTCGATGTACTCCATGACAGAGATCCAGCATCTTGGCCAAATGAGTCATGACCCGCAGGAGAACCCAGCTGCAGGGCTGACAGGCTCCCGAGCACAATGGATTATTTATGCTGGGAGTATCTGACACAGATGTGTGGTGCAGCACCCCATGGTTCGCATGGCATCCAACCGCTCCACACTGCGTGCAGCAAACACAGCCTCTGCTTTGCTGTGCAAGCTGGGGGTCCCACGGTGACACCTGACTTCAGTTTCTAGAGTTTTCCTGCTGGAGGGGGCAGATACGTTTGCGCTGGGAAAGCTGCTGGGTTGTCCTGTTTTCTCCTTCCATCGTGCGATGCCATGTTATGTAATGTAAGATTTAATTTCTCCTTGGCTTAGGCAAGCTGCTCCTGCTATATTGCTCCAGTGCATCGAGGGGCGGGGGGAGCACTCTCCTGTGCATTTCTCATGGCATGGCTCCCTCGGACCGCAGGGGTCCCGCTGCACGGGCAGGTGGAGCATTCCAATGTTCTCAAGAACAGCATGCAAACCCACAACCCAGGATGTGGGAGTCACCAGCAGAGTTAGCAGGGAGCTGGCAGTGCCCCGAGCGCTGGTGACATGCTGCCCTGAGTCTGTGGTTCCTGCCCCGCGGGGCTGCTGTCCCAAAGAATCGCTGCAGACTCACAGGGAAACGCACAGGTCCTTCGCCAAGGTGAGGTCTGCGCTGTGGTTTCCCATGGAAGCAGCACCGTGCAAGGAGCAGTCACCTCCTCCTTCTGGAGTTCTGCTTTAGCAGCCTGAAGCTCTGCAGACCCACCAAGTGCTGCCTCCTGGCCTTTCCACTGTCCCTCTCTGGTCTGTGCAGTTGAGGTCTCCACCGGCTCCACCTTCCCGCTGCAGATGTCAATGCACGTCGCTCCCGTGAACAACACGGGCTGATAACCAACGTGCTTAGCACGCTCCGTAGTGGCTGGGTTTATCATGGCTTGTGGCCAGGCTCATCCTGGGATGGCTGCGTGGTTTTGACACCGGATCACTCAGTTGTCAGAGGGTAGGCAAGGACCCACGTACATCTGTGACAAAGCGGGCAGAGCCCCGCGACCATGATCTCAGCCCATGAATGGAGCTGTCCTACACTACGGCCACCCTGGGATTCCTGGCCTGGAAGGCTCCAGATGTCCACAGCGTTTTTATTACTGTACTCCAGAATTCTCAAAGGCCCAAATAAATAAATAATAAAGCTTTTTTTTTTTAGGAACCCACCAGCTTCTTTCAACATGGCCCAATTCTGAGGCATTTCTGTGGGTTGTTGCAAATGACCCCCAAGCAGGAGGTTAATGCTGGCGGTTGTGGTTAGCAGTCACCCACAAGCTGGAGGCTTCTGACACTGCTAATAAGGCACATGTGTGTGAACGGAGAATACAGCATGTGGCAGCACCAGGATTTCCTGCGTTCAGGGCTGTCTGAAGCTCTCCGGCACGACGAGCCGCCGGGGCTCAGGTTTCCAAGACCTGCTGGGGCAGGCTCCCGGCACATGGCCTCAGCCGGCAGCAGGACGGCACTGCCATCCCAAGCGAGTGCTCCTCCTCTGCCACCTGCAAGGAGCTGGGCAACGAACACCCCTTCTGGCATGGAGGAGGCTTGTACAGCCGTGAGATCCTGAAAGGGAATCAGGTGGGTGGGCAACACTTTCCTCCCTCTGCGCCACCAGTGGCTAAGCAAATGTCCTCCCCTTTCCGGCTGATCTCCAACAACCGAGGTCAGAGAGCTCAGATTTTGACTAAAGGTCCGTCTACACCTAAGGCTGGTTGTGATTTAATACTGGTTATTCGCATTACAGAGACCTGTGTCCAGGAACCTGTCTTGCGTGGCAACGAGCATCTCTTGAGCCTGCCTACACAGCCAATATCTCCGTATGCTTTCTGTTCCAGCAGCAGAGAGCTGCCCTGCACACAGCAACCCAACCTTTCCCTGCTCCCCTTATTTCCAGGCTCCAAAATTCCCAAATAAGCTCAACTCCAACTTGAGCAACTGACTGGGGATGCAACTGCAGAGCAGAGAATAATTAAGCACCAATTCATCAGCACTGGTGTCATGACCACAACTGACTCATCCTTCTGTATCCCCCATACGAATATGGATCCCACGTGAACACCTGGCTAATTTAAGGGGAAAAAAAGGAGCAATAAAGATGATGTATTCAATAAATTAATGTCCACCTCTCCAGAGAGATGTCAGAAGAGAAGGTGAAGAAGTCTCCCGAGCAGGATGAAGGGCAGGAAGATGGCAAGTGGCACGTGAGAAGGTGGTAGCTTGCTGGCCACAGATCTACATATTTGCAAAGCCCATTCTCATCTCTGTCAATCAGATAAATTACTCCAAACCCAGAATTCTTAGGAATTTGTCTCACAAGCAGTGCAGTATTTTGACAAGTTGCACTGCTAAAGAAATGCCATTTTCACAGCAGCAGTATCACATTTTGCTATCACACTGCAACAGTTGTGTTTGCAGAGGGGGATCGACACTCCTCTTATGCTGAAGTCACAGTAAATGTGTTTTTCACTTTCTTACCATGCTTAAAAATAGCATTAAGTTTTTGCTGATCACATGATTAAAAAAAAAAAGCTAATTGAATGATGCAGGGAGTAAAAACATGTGGCACAGTAAAAACAAATTAGGTCCGCATATGTTTTGTGTAACCCTCAAGACTTGTCTGTATTAGATATCAGTAATGAAAAGAATATTAAACTCTAACAGCACAAAATATCATATGCTTAGGAATTCAAGGAGGAACAATGTATTTGCATTGGATGCTCCTGAATGGAAAATGCCCGCAAATAAGCATTTTTTCCTTAGCTGTGGAAAAAAACTATTCTCTACTTTTCAGTAACTTTTTAGTAAGTTTTTAGGTGCTGCTGCCGAGTCACTGGAAGCCTCCTGTGCGTTCACCCCGCGTGGTGGCTGCTGGCCCGGGGGTGCGGGAGCAGGGGACACACGTTGGGGACAGCCACACGCCCAGCGGCAGGAGCAACACGCATGGGGGGCTGCTGGCCCCCGCACACACGGTGCCTGCTGGAGGGGTGCAGGCAGGGGCCGGGGCAGGCAGGGTCACCAGCTCCTCGCCTGGGCTCTCCCGTGACTTACGGCTCGGTGGCGGCCACGAGGAAGCAGGCTTTGCCTTGGTTTTGCCCTGCGTACCGAGGATAGGCACGGGCAGCGGTGGGGAGACACGACCTGTGCCCGTCCCCATCCCCATCCCTGTCTCCATCCCCTTCCCATCCCATTGCGAGGCCCCCGGGTGCAGCCCTGGGCCCCAGGGGGAGTGTGTGTTTATCCTCCTGTTTACAAGCTGCGAGTGGGGATCCTCGGCGTGACTCACCGCCTGCAGCCACAAGTCAACCACAACTGTAAATTTCCAGTTTGCCTCGGAAAAAGGGGGGAGGGCAGCGTGAAGAGGGAGGAAGAGCTGGAAAATGTTAGGAAAAGGCAGCAAAGGCTCTAAAGAGACCAGAGGCAGCTGAGAAAAACAACAAACAGTCTTAGAAGGTTATTAACATTTTAACGAGAATTCCTTTAATTTAATCACAGTAAGATTCACCAAGAGGAGGAAGAAACAGAAAGGTTCATTTGAGCCCTTAATGAAAAAATCTTCATGCTATGGGCCAGTGCTCCTGCAATTAATTCCTCTTGGTGGAGCGTTTCCATGTGCACCTCTGGAGACAGAACTTTCACGCCTCAGCATTTGCAGAGCAACCGAAGGGGTGGCAGGGATTTATTTGCTTTAATCTTCTGCATCTTCTTCTGATGTTTGTGGCATCGCAGACACTGCCACAGCCGCTCGCTGGGACGTCCCAAGTGGAAACATGTGGGGCGGCGGAAGGCTCTGCCCTATGCCCCCCTGCAAAAACACCCTGTGAGTTGCTGGGCACAGGGCTGTGAGCAGCAGGGACGCCTTGGGGGGCTGGGGCAGGGGCCCCCAGAAACGGGGCACTGACAAGGCACCAGCCAGAGACTGTCTGGGAAATCCTGCTCTGTGCAGAAGTGAGCGGGAGAGCAGCCAGGTCAGCCCCGTGGCCCGGCACCCGTGTCAGTGGGAGCAGCATCCGCAGAAGCTCTGCCGTGGCCCCACACGCCCCATCCTGTGAGACCCCCGGGGCGCTCGCAGGGGGATTTGGGGTGAGACGTCCCCAGCGGGCAGGGCGACCCTGCCCAGGGCAGCAGGGTGTCACGTCTGAGCCAAGGAAGCTGCTTGGTAAGTGCTTCCCTCGCCCTGCCCCAGCAAATAAAATAAACTCATTTGGGTTTTACGTGGAAGCAGTGTTTTACTGCCTCTGAGATCAGCCATGGTGCAAGGGAGCCGAAGTCAGACAATACAAATGACACGTCCTAAACGGCATTTTTAAAAGCTCAAGGCAAGCTTGTAAAGATTTTATTTGTATATGAGGCTGTAATGAATAAAGGAATTGGCATTGCCGCCTCCGCCACCCTCCAAGAGCCCTGTCTGCTTTCCCGAAGTAAACACACCAGGGAGCAGCGGCCGTGACGCCAGGCCCTGGGCGGCCATGGTGTGGGGCTCGGTGCATGGCCGCGCTCGGGGCGCAGGCAGAGGCAGCTCCGAGAGGATCGCACACCCCCAGGCTCAGGGAGCGGGGTTGGGGGCACCTCTCCCCATCGCCGTGGCATAGCCTGGCTCCTCTCACAGCCACAGCACTGCCGACGGGCAAAGGCACTGCTGGCACTGCTGGTGACAAGGTGCCCCGTTTTCAGGCTTACTGCTTTGGGAAGTATTTTAGCAAAAGCATATCTTGCATTTATCCATTTTCCTTGGGAAAAAAGCAGGGCACAGAGATGCTGAGCACCCAGGGAGGGCTGTCCTGAAGTACTCAGCTGGGACCCTGCCAGCCGGGGTAGCTACACGGTGCCCTGCTCTGAGCCGGGCTGCCACTGCTGTGCCCATGCCCCGGCTCCCCGGGCAGCTCCTGCCCCCCCCGAGCCTCCCCGGCACAAAATCCACTGCTGCCCTTTTCCAGACGCCCTTCCCAGGCTGCGCAGGGTGATTTCACCACGCTAATCCCGGGCAACTGCTGAACCATTGTCATGAACGACAAAGCATCCTGAGGACAGACTTTGAAGCCCACATTGTTTTCATTTGGATGTTGTTATTAAAAAAGTCACTTGCATGTTTTCTGGTAAAACAGTTTGCTGAAATGTTTCCTCTTCTCTTCCAGCTCAGAACAGAAACTGACGGGAGCACACATGGGGCCTGACCATGCACACGTGGGCAAGGGGTGAGATGGGATGGAGACGCAGTCAGCTCAGCAAAGACCTCTGCAGGTAACCGGGGCGGAGATAGGAGAGGGCCGGCAGCTGCCCAAGCATCCCGGGCACCAAGGCGCTGTCAGGGCTGGGTGACCCTGGGGTGCCCGACCTTCCAGCTCCCACGGCTGGGCTGGAGCTCGCAGAGGGCAGGGCCTCTCTGGGATGCCGAAATACAGCTGGGTTTCCAGCACTGTGCAGCCTTGCTGCAGGCAGTGCAGGGGCAGAGGAAAGAAGTTTTGCAGAAGATGGAGAAGCCCAAGCGGCTGGCTCAGCCCGCAGCTGCTCCCACCGTTCGTAGTGCCATCAGGGACGGGCCGCCTGCCTGGGCAGCACAGTGCCGCGCGGCTGGCATGGCTGCTCCTGCGGGGCAGGGCGAAGCTCAGCCCAGCTGTGTTCGCGGCGGCTGCTGTGGCCAAAGGCGGCACCGGGAGCTCATGTCAAAGCCCAGGGCAGCTGGGTCCCTGCAGCAGCCAGCCCATGGGCTTCTCTGATGCCAGCCAGCCCACACGGGAAACACCAGATTTGTAACACACAGTGAAGCTGCCATAGTGCTGCAGAGAAATCACGTTGTATCTAGAGGTATCTGACAAAGCTAAACAGTTGGGCTTGTTCAAAAAAGAAGCATGGTGTTGTGATAGGCAGGAAACCGGGGGTGCTGCCACTGCCTCTCCAAGCCAGTTCTTAAGAAGAAAGGGTGGCTTGTGCTTTGGAAACCACTTTCACCAACTGGTAAACCCCGAGAATCCCTGCTTCTCAACTGGAAACTACCCCTCCAACAGAGCAAATTAATTATGTCCCAAAGAGAGTGAGAGAAGCAGTGAGGAGGCCAGCTGGAAGCAGCACTGAGTCCCCTCGCACCAAGGGCCAAGTTCCACTTCACATGACATCAGTGGGCGCTTTGACTGTGATGCCAATGTAATCAGGGTCTGTCCCGGGTGCAGGCAGCTGTGCTCATGGAGAGGAGAAAATCCAGGCCTCTGGATGGTGCTCCCAGCACAAACAGTCCCCTCCCTGCTCTGCATTTGCGAGAGGATTTGGAGTGCATCACCCTGCACTGCAGTTCAGGCAGGCTCTGCCACTGGCACACACACAGTGTCCCCGAGCCACTCTCCAGGACAGCGGTGCCGCCTTTGCAGCCCCACCGCCCAGAGAGCCCCAGCAAGGAGGAGCCGCTTTGGGACGGGGCGTCCTCCCACCTCTCCTGCGTGCTGGCTGGGGGCGGCAGCCCCGAGGGACTGGGGAAGGTGGCGGGGACTGCCCAGGGCGGGTGGTGGGCAACTGAGCGTGCAGAGTCCCTTTGCCCTTGGGAGAGGGCGAGCATGGCCACGCAAGATGCTTTCAGCCCTGTGGTCTGGGGATGGGGACTGGCAGAGAGCTGTCCCCGGGGCCTCTCCTCCACCCAGACTGAGGACGGGACAAAAGCATCACTGAGGGAGACCGTTTCATTACAGTAAACAGCTCTTTGGGGCGCACCTCCTGCTGGTGCCAGTGCTTTGCTGGGTGATGCTCCATGCGTGCAGCCCTCCATGACACACAGCAGCCTGGGATGAACAAGTGCAGCTCGCTCCTTCCCGTGCTGAGCCGGGCAGGACCATCCCTGTGGACGTGGTGAAGAAGGTGGGAAGTGGCACAAGAGGATGGGGAGCAGAGACCTGGTGCCAGCCCTGGGGGACACCACAGGCCTCCTCAGCTGCAGTTGTGTGTCAGGGACGGTCTTTGCTCAGCCTTGGCATTTCAGCTTCCTGCACCCCTCTTGGCTCCTGCGCCAGCCCTTCGAGCCCTGCCTGCCTGATGGGCAGGATGGGGACATTCCTCCAGGGCAGCACGGATGACGGGCACAGGTCCGACACAGCTTGTCCCAGCCTGTCCCCACACAGCTCCCAAGCGCCGGCAGAGCCAGGCAGCCGTGCCACGAGCTGGGAGAGGCCTCGCACCATGCACTGCCTCCCCTGCAAGCAGTGCTCAGGTTACACTTGACATAGTGAAGTGGCAGCAAAATGGATTTAATTTATTTACTTTCTAAATGTAATGATGGAAAACAAAATATGTTGCAAAAGTTGTTTGTTTCGTACCAGCTTTGCACAGACCCACTGAGGAAGGAGTGGCTCCTGGCAGCTCCCGCTCTTCGGAGACCAGCGATTACTGAGCCGACACACTGTGCCAAGGACCAGACGGCTGCTGGAGACACCCTCCCTCCCCAGGGGCTGCGCTGGGCACAGCTGAGCCTCAGAGTGGGCCATCTCCCCGGCAAGGGTGCCTGCGCCCGCAGTGGCTCCCGGGGCCGGTCGGGCTGCAGACCGGCTGCTGTGCGGAGGCGTAGGTGCTGCAGAGAGGACCCAAGCTTCAGGGAGCCTGAGCAAGCGATGAAGGTGGAGGGAGCTGTAAGCGACGGGCATGCTCCTGCACACCCTCCAGCAACACCCTTGGGCCATTTTGCTCTGCGCCTGCTG
The DNA here is from genome assembly GCA_013401315.1 of Balaeniceps rex. Classification (NCBI taxonomy): domain Eukaryota; kingdom Metazoa; phylum Chordata; class Aves; order Pelecaniformes; family Balaenicipitidae; genus Balaeniceps; species Balaeniceps rex. Next base: position 133,141 of record VYZW01011694.1, read on the forward strand.
CAGGGCTCAGCACCCCTCTGGACCCGGCACAGGGCAGGGACGATGCAGGGAGCGTGCCTGCCCATGCCTCTCGGGAGAAGGAGCACCCACCAAAGCAGCCTGCACCTCCCAAGGCAGGACAGGGCGTGTGGACAAGGGGGAAACCATTGGCAGAGCCCACCTGCCCCACTGGCAGCACGGAGGCTGGCAGCGTGCGGGTGCCCGGTGTGGAGCAGCCCTGCCACGCTGGGGCAGCCGCTCTGGCGAGGGGCTTGAAAGTGGCGTGGGGCTGGGCTGGGTCACGCGGGGGGAAGGCGGCTGGTGCGTCCTGAAAGCCGGGACCCAAGATGTGCCCCCGGGCACCAACCCCCTTGGTCCAAACTTTCCCATGGCACCGTTAGCCCTCAAAATTTACGACGGACCACCGAGCCTGGTCATTGTCAAGCGCCTAATTGAAAACACTGTAAAGGCAACACGGCAGCATGGCCTGGGAGCCCAGTGCTGATGGCCACCCGGGTGCCCTGTGGCACCAGAGCCCAAGCACGGCATGGCCTGCGTGCGGTGGTGGTGCGGGGCCGGGGTCCCATTCGCTGGGCGCTGCCTGGCCCCGGGTCCATCCTGGTCAGGCGTCTGTCAGCAGGGGAGAGGCCCCGGGGAAACCTCCCGCAGACGTGCTGCCTCCCATGAGGGAGGGTGCTCTTTCCCAGGACTTTGGTTAGGAGATACTCATGAGTTAATTAATCCTTGAGTTTTTAAGCAGAGACATATTTATGAGCCTTGTAAGAGGCTGGGGCCCGGAGAGACATTTCTTTATTCTTCCTCCAGCTCAGCTGAAGGAAACCATAAGGGGAAAGAGCGACTGAGCCACGAAAGCATGGAAGATGGATTTCGGGCTGGTGATGGGGAAACAAAACCCAACTTGCCTGGGTGGGAGTGGTAGCCAAGTGACAGCTCCCTTCCCTCTCCTTTGTCTTCTCGTCCTTTGTCTGCAGAGTGCTTGCTAGAGCCTGGCTGCTGGGTGCCAGGGTATCTCCAGCGTTTCAAGTGCATATGTGAAGCACACGTGGTGTGAGTGCCCACCACGAGCCTCCCTGGCTCCTTCGGGCTGGAGGGGGCAGCTGTTGTGGTCCCATTGCCACCCTGCCAGCAGCACACAGCACGGGCAGTGCCGGGGTGTGCTTTGGGGTGAGGGTTCAGTCCCGTGAGCTCCCGGCACCCAGCAGCTGGAGCCACCCAAACAGCTAGCGAGGACACAGGCAGGGACCGCTCTGCCTGCACCTCCCTCAGCACAGCCCTCCTCCTGCACCCAGCTCTCTCCCCTCCTCTGCCCTCACCTGGCTGGGCTGCCCGGAGAGGGGCAGGGCCACCTCTGATTTCCTTCCCCCCACACTGCTGCAGGGCATCCTCTGCAGCCCCTGCTCAAACACACCTGCATGCACTCTGCAGCTCTCCAAACTGCACTGTAAGTGGACTTGTGGATGAGGAAGGTGTTAAACCAGCTTCTTGCTCCCTGTGGTTCTGATGTGCAGTCTCCCAGCACCAGTGAGCGAGCTCTGGCCCCCAGGAGCCTGGCTTCCCCTGCCAAGTGGATCTGATGGGCTCTTCTCTCAAGAGATCTGGGACACCGCTGTGAGCGGGTGGACATTGCCATTGGTCGCCTGCAGCCAGGGGAGCAGAGGAGTGCAGCAATGCTGATTACATCAGCCAAGACGCTGATGGAAAATCAAGAGTGGAAGAAACATCCACTGTGCTTTCACTGAGCTTCTCTGATGCATCACAAGCAGCCGAGAAAGTGCGTGATGGGGACAACCAGATGCCTTCCTGGGCAGGGCACATTTTTCCAGGCTAAGGGCTTGGAACTGAGGCTATTTTGCTTTATCCCTTTCCTCAGAGTGAGCTGCTTATGACATTCCCTGTCTCTCCGCAATCACTGGTTTATCTATCCACCTCAAATGATGCTTCCTCAGCTTTACTGCGCATCTTGGCCAATAGCGGCAGAGAAATGTGGCCGCCACATGTTGGCAGCAATTGAATCCTGGGCACATTTTTTCTCTGCACAGCCTTTAAGCTGTGGGAACCATTTCAAAGGAAACCATTCCCCCTATAACATGCTTGTGATCTGAAGATGTCTATTTAGATGGCAGCCCGGCATTAATTTAGCAATTCACTACAGAGTTTGGCGTGATGTTTAAAGCACTAAAATAAATTGTGGTGAAGTCGTTTCCCTCAAACCAGATTGTGTGGTTTACATTATTTGTCAACCTTAAGTACAACTGGCATGTTTGTATCACTCATGCAAAGCCCCATTGTGCCTCTCTAGAAGGGGGAAGAATCCGCACAGAAACGCATCCAAGTTCCTGCCCCGGCAGTCTCATGTCCCTGGGAGATCTGCCCTGGAGGCACGCAGCCCAACTGGCTGGAAGAGAGCCTGGGCTTTCCTCAGGATGATGGGTGTTAAGTGCAGGCTCATATAGGTTATATTACAAAGGGCCATTTTAATCAGACGCAGATTTGTACTTTCTGCCTGCAGTGCCTGAAATCCACTGAGCCGCAATGACTTAGACACGCACATATGAGTGCACACGCATGCACCCAGCCATGTCAACGGGGCTGCATGGGTAACCCGGGCAGCTGCTTGCCCACCGAGGATGGTGCCCGCCACCAGCACGGGGTGACAGCCTGGCCCTGCTACCCCATGCTCGGTGGCCCCTGCCCTGCCCAGCGTGCCCAGGGGACAGTCGTGGCCAGGAGCTGCAGGGAGGGTAGGGGCAGGTGAGGGGGAGCTGCTCTAAGCCTCTTGGGAGCCTGCCCGGTGCTTTGGGGCTGCCTTCTGGCAGGGGCTGGCAGCTTCTCTCTCTCCAGAGAGGCTGCCTGTGACATCCCAGCCGCACAGGCAGCCAAAGGGGGCCGGGACGGGCTGAAGGCTGCCAGTCTCATGCAGGGGATGTCTGGGGAGGTGTTTGCCTCTGGCCAGGCTGAGATGCTGCCCCAGCCTGGCTGGAGCACCAGGCACCGCTGCAGGGCCCCCCCATCTCACTGGCCGTGCCCAGGCCATCGCAATGCCACCAGACCTGGCTGTTCCTGCTGCCTTTGGCTATCGGTGTGCTGCGGGGACGTGTGTGGGGTCAGGCGGGGACAGCACGTCGGCACTTTCACCCACGCCGCCAAGAGCAGGTCGGAGGGGCGTGCTGTGGTTCTGTGCCTGCCTCCAGGCGAGCAGGCGGGATCCCATCTGTGATCTCAGTGCTATATCCCTTCCTTCCCTTTCCTCAGTCCCTGCAGCCAGAGAAATCCCCGGATGGCTGTCACAGCTCTCCACACACAAGCCGGCTGGCAGCGCCGAGGGTGTTTCATTCCTCTACCTCCCAGCGACTCGCTAATGCCAGAAGAGCTGTCCCGTGGGAAGCGGCCAAGGCTTTGCACTGACACAATTGCACTCGCATGTCTCCTCCAGCCCCTGGCAGCTCTTGCAGGCTCTCACAGAGGGTGCTCCCCGCCCCGCTGAGCTGTCCCCGGGGTGCCAGGACCCTCCGCTCGGGCAGTCTTACTGCCTGCCCTGGGGATCACCATCCAGTGACCAAGGGTCCTCTGTCTCCCTCTGCCCGGACCCCCCACGCCACCCGGCCCCTCCTCTGCAGGTCTCCAGACCCCATTCGGAGCACGTTGCCCACCGTGCTCCCTGGAGCAGTTCAGCGGGCGTGGGCCCTCCATGCTCTCCTCCCGCAGTTCAACACACCACAGCATGCACTCAGAGAGCAGGAACTTGTCAGCTGCATTTCTTCTGCAGTATCTTCAAATTGTAAGAGACACCCAATTTCTGGAAGTTGAATTCAGACAATAAAAAACTCTGCTGCTCCCAAGAGCCGTCCCTGTGTGCTCTGGCTGTGTACATGTTTGTGCTTTCATTGGATGATGGCAGAAACTCCCTTGCTTGTATGAAAATTCAAAGGGACAGAGTAGAAGCAGGGCCAGGCTACACACACATCTGGCAGCTCTGGCTGCAGCCTCCAGACGCAGGCGCCCGTCCCCTCTCATACCCCGCACCCCGCAGCTCTGGCATCTGCACAACCAGCGCCCAGGTAGCCTGTGCAGCGTTTGTCCTCGGCAATACTTTAGATGATGCGTTGCCCAGTACAAACACATCGTACTAAGGGCAGCACAAAAGCTCCCAGCCACGGCATTAAATAATTGTCACATTTTTCTTCTGTAAGGATTAACGTTCCTGCTAACCTTGCAAACCTTCATTGAACTATTGTCACCCCCCGAAATGCAGCACAATCACCAAGGGATTAGGGTGTCTGCGGAGCAGCCTGTCCTCGCTATTGTGCGCTCCCGGCGGGGTGAGGAAATCCTGCGACATCAGCCAATAAGTCCCTGCGGCAGGGACGCCAAATTCATTGCAGGGCCAGGCACAAGGCAGCCCCGTGGGAGCCAGGAGCTGAATGCCTGCGGTGGCACCTGGGATTTGTCCCTGCAGCGGGTGGGTGGCTGGGAGCATGGCCGGGCTGGTGGCACTCGAGGCTGCCCTCCCAGCACGGGCAACCACTGCTGTGGGCACCAGGGAGCCAGGCGGGCCCCCAGCCATGTCCCCTCCTGGCAGCAGGTCTCCCCGCTCGGCTCTGCCACCGTCCGGCTGCTGCCCTCACCAGGCTCCTGGGCCTCCTAAGCCAGGCGAGCACGTTCATAAATCTGAATGCTGAGGAAATCCCATAAAAATTTAACAGGAAATATGGAGCCATAAAGGGAAGCTCTTGGCATTTCTTGCCGGCTGTCGGCAATGCCCGCTGCGCACGCTGCACTCAGGCACCTGGCAGCCGCAGCGGGGCCTTGGCTGGGACAGACTGGATTAGCAGCTGGTTCCCATGGCCCTCCCTTCGGAGCAGGAGGAGAGGAGTACGGCAGCAACACAGACTGATGCTCTCAGGAGCAGGACTTCGGTTTCTGCAGAGCTCAGTCTCACAGACATACAGCACAGGCAGAAGCTGTGTTGCAAGGATGCAAGAGAGAAAAAGAATGCTAAAGCAAACACAAGATTTATGCACGTATGTCCTGGGAGGGTCTTACAGTGCTTATAAATGACAATACATATTGTCGTCCCAACCCCCATATTCAGTAGCAAAGGAAAAGAAGTGGGAAGTGTCTCCAGCTCTGGAGCCGTTGCACAATAACAGAGAATGGAAAACAACCTCATCTGTTTGTCCCCAGCATCAGCATCCCCACTCCCACGGCACTTTTCCAAGAGAAAGAACCATTCCCTCCAGAGACAAATGGGGAGGATGGAGAGAGAGGAGAGGCCAGAGAGAGTGTGGTGCACAGGGAGCAGAGCCCAGAATCCTTCTGATGCGCCCAGTTTGGACGCAAACCCAGTTCAACCAGCAAACACCAAGCGCCTGCTCCAGTCCTCTGCTTAGCATGGATAAGGATTCTTCTAGACGGAGTGAAGTCTCCATCATGGATGGGTGTTAGTTTTTGGGCATTCATTTCTGGCAAAGGGCTTGAGCAGACTCTTGGAGAGGTGGCTAAGTTGGGGCTTGTCTCTTGCAGACCTGCACGAAGAGGATCTGCAGTGGCAAAAGCAGCATCTGGAGACCCTTGCAGCCCAGCAGGAAATGTACTTGCCTGCTCTTTGGCAGGGCACTCAGTATTTGGAAGCCAGCACTTGCTCATTGTTACTGCTGTGCAGTGGGATTTCATGGTAGTTTTTCATCAGCTTTGCACGTGTTTGATCATATGAATAGGGACTGAACCTCCTCACAAGTGACAGCAGCCTGGCTGCCCAGGGTCCATTGGGATTTTGGAGGAAAGATGCCCGTTCTCATCCAGAAACTCACTGTATTCTCCGTGCACGTGGGGAGAATTTGGCTTCTCTTTTCTGGCATCATGGCAGGGAAACAGTTTCTCCCTCTGCCTTGGGGACGTGCAGGTGGCCACGCGTGGGAAAAGAGCACTCCTAAAGCATGCCTTCCACAAGAAAGTTCAGAACAAATGTGATGCCAGCATGAACATAAAGAGAAGAAGGTCACCCAAAGCCCAAGTGAATTTCCTTTTCATTGGGCTGTGCTGGCAGGTGGAGCAAGTGTCCTGGGAAACGGTGTGGGTGGCCACGGCACCCCCCGGCTCTGCACCGGTGACACTGTCCTCAGCACTGTCTCCCAGGTGGTGCACCTTGGGGCATGTGCTGAGGGTTTGGCTGGTGGTTGGCCATACAGCAACCAGGAGCTCCCCCTGCTAAATCCCACAGCAGGAGCTTTCCCTGGACACCTCTGCTGTAGGCGGTACATGGGCTTTGCATTTTAATCCATTTTGCTTCATCTGGAGAAGCTTTGAGAAATGAGTCCTGCAGTCAAGCTGACGCTTCTCGGACTAATCTCAAGAGGCTGAAATGAGCCCTTATGGACAGAGAAGGACCGGCTGGGGGCACTCAGAGCCTCTAAGCGTTGGCTGCACCCTGTGCTGCTGTGGGACTGCTTCTCATTGAACTCTTCTTATACCATCCCTCATTTTCTATCAGGGTGTCCATTTTCAAAAGCAGGTGGTGATTCTGGTTACCAGGATCCATCCTGAGACATCTGGAGGGAGGCTGATTTTCAGGAGATAGCAGCAGATGGGCTTAGTGCCTGTTGAAAATTAGGCCCTTTCTATATCGTCCTGAAGTTTCTAGTGGGTTTTGAAAACACAAGCAGCTGCAAAAATCTCCGTCTTCCAAAGGCAGAAGGTGGTGATGACTCCGCTTTGCTGGCACAAACCAGCAGCACAGACCAGTGCTCGGCCACGCGTGCGCAACTGCTGCAGTGAAATCGGGAAAGTTTCACTGGATTCAATTTTCACCAGAGAAGGTCATGAGGTCCAGGATGGGTGTCCCATGCTGGGAGGAGAAGTCGGCTCATGCCAGCACGGCCACCAGCACGGCGGTCTGAGCCGCCGGTGGGCCAGGGTAGGCGGGAGTCCCCACTTTGCCTGGCTCAGTGTGACCGATGGCTATTGGCTATTCTGGAGCTGGTTTCCAGGAGGACTTCTTTTTTTTGTAAAAATGTTGAACAATTCTGGATTCATCCCCATGTGGAGCGGGAAAAATTTTGAAATCTTGAACATTTTTGAGGGCTTAAAAACAATTTCCCACCCAGTTATAGCCACCAGTCTCATCAGGATGTGTTTGAAACCACTCCAGCAGGAGCTGAGCAGAGCTGGTCTCAGCTGGATACTGCTCTCAACGAGAAATGCCGTGGTCAGGGGTCGTGTTTCTTCAGAAAAAAAGTATCTTCAATAGCTCAGGAAGTTATTAGTGTCTGCTAACAATAAGAGCTTTGGATTGATTCAATAGATGCTCATTTTAATTGTAAAATGCCAGTAATGAGAAATGTGCCATCCAATGACTCATTTTTCCCTTGTAAAAATTATTGGACATTTTTATTAGTTTTACAAATGACAGGACCTCGTATTTCTGAGAACACTTTATACAAGCCTTGCACAAGCCCACTCTCATAAAAGCGTGTCTGTGGTGACATCCAGAGCCACAAGAAGGGGAGCGGTAGAAAGGCCCAAAGTGGTGAGGACAGCCCACAAGTGGAACTGGCAGGACCGAACCCCAAGAGGGTGGGAAGGGGTGGATACAGCGACGGAGACATGAGCTTCGGCGCTCCTTCCCAGCAGTGCCTTTCTGGAGAGGCACGGGGCAGACAGGGGGATGGGTGCCAGCCGGCGCCCGGAGGTCTGCCCGGCACAGAGCCCCGGCGTGGGGCAGCCGTGCTGGCGCTGAGCGGCCGCCCGGGCGGGCGATGCGCCGGGCGCAGGGAGGGCAGGAACCAGCCCCGTCTGGGCAGAGCTGAGCCAAGGTAAGCGCCGTCCCCAGCCGCGGCCCTTCTGCGGCCAGCACCGGGCAGAGCGGGACCATGCAACCTCCTCCTCTCCCGACCGAGATGCCGCTTCGTGCCGTTAACCCCAGCGCCCGGCTTTATCCATCTTGGCGTTATCTCTGCCGGCAGACAGCAGGGGCCCAGGGTGTGCTGGGCTGACTGCGGAGTGCGCCTGCCCTTGGCTTGCCAGAAACAAGATAAGGGGTCAAGTGCGGGCAGGGGGCAGGGGGCAGCGGGCAGGAGTGCAGGCAGGCAAGGGGCACCGGGACAGTCCGGACCCAGCCCAGCTGCGGCGGCATCGCTGCTGGGCTGCATGGCTCAACGGGGCTGGTGGGGAGTGCCGGCAGGGTGTTCCTTCTTCTCCAGAGAATAGAAAAGCTGCTTTGGCCAGACTGTGCTCTTTTACAAAATCCAAGCAACTTCCCATGGAGAATTAATTTGCACAAGGGGGGAAAGACTCATTTTCGAGAATTTCTCATTTCAGCATTTCATTTCTCCTCTCTTATTGACATTATTTTTAGTTTTATTTACATCTCCTCATGACAAGTCATCTGTAATTCTGCGCAGCGTACCATGAGCTGGCATGATATGACATAATGCAAGAGCTGAGATAGCCTACTTCATCTATTTTAGTTTGGAGGATATTTTAAACTTTATGTTATCCAGGAAATTTCTGAAATATTTGTCTTCATTCCAAGCCAGAAAGAAAACAATTTTTGAAATGTCGGAAGTTCCCGTGAAACAAGTAGCGAGTGCTTCCAGCTCCGCTGCCGCATGTGACAGGGTGGCTGGCGGGGAGGCCCCGGCCCCGCACAGGAGGGTGGTAGCAGGCAGCGGGCAGCAGGGAATGGGCAGCAAGCAGTGGGAAGCACTGGGCAGGCAGTGGGCAGCACGCCTCTCCCCATGCCTGACGCAGCCTGGCACGCGTTTGCTTTCCAGCAGCACAACTGCAGTTGTGCATTTAGGGCGGGGGATTAACGAGAGGGATGGCTGAAGGAAGGGCACAGGGAGAGTGCCTGGCACATCCCTGTGCCCACAGGCAGCAGCAGGCACAGGGACAGGGTCGGCTCAGACCGAGCACATGCCACAGCCTCCCAGCATCGTCCAGGCAAGGAGCTGGGACAGGGAGCAGGATGTGCTGCTGTGTCAGCCGAGGGCAATGGGGACAGGCAGCTCTGCCACGAGCCTGTGCAACAGGCGCAGCCCTGCATGTCCCTCCCTGTCCGGAGCAGCACATGATGCCAGGCTGGGAGGGCTGTAGCAGTCAGGTCGTGGCAGCTTTCCCTGGCGCCGTTCTTGGTCAGTGCAGTTCTGGGCCTGTCTGTGGGCTCTCTGCAGGGGCATCAGTCCATCCCAAGTTCCCGGGGCTGACGCCTAGCAGAGAAGGTTGAGGCTGCGTGGGGCAGAGAAGCGACACCAGCAGCCTCCCTGTGCTCCAGGGTAGATGGCTTCCTCACAGCAGGACATGCCAGGAGGGACCCATGGTCGCTTTGCAAACCCTCTCTGGTTTGTGGGGCACCAGCCTGGGGAGGGAGAGGCTTGGCCGGCAGCCGCAGGGCTGCAGGCAGGAGGGATCTGCACTGGCCCTAACGCTGCATCCACTGAGACTGAAGCGCCGCGGGACAGACAGCACTCTGCGGGGACCACAGGAAGCCAGGGTCCCTATATCTGTGTGTCTGGGTGGAAAGCACTGTCAGGTTCCCAAAGTATTTGCCTTTGCCTCTGTACTGAGACACTCAGTCCTCAGAGCTTTGTTTTGTGTACTCTGGGAACTGACAATTTGTAAAGACATGCTGCTGGGCTAATCCTCCATCAGCTCCCAGAGCAGAGAACAGCTGGGATCTGGCAGCTCTCTCCCTTCTCCCACTTCAGTCTGCTGAAATAGTGAGTGTCTCTGTAACCAGTAGCTTACAGGTTTTGACTTATATGCAAAGCAGAGCAGCAGCTTTCTGCAGTCGGCAGCCGGGACTGCACAGGCACGTCGTCCTCCCGTGCCAGCACGGCGACCTGCTGGGCAGGCACGCCAGCTGTGCCAACAAGGTGCTGCGTGCTGCGCCAAGTCCTGGGGGTGATGCCAGCCTTGGTGGTGAAATCATCTTGGCTCTCTCCTGGCTTTGGAGACGTTGTTATGCCCTGGAGACGCTCTTAGGGACGGGAGCTCTTTCCACGGCACGGTTTGCTGTGGCTCTGGTCCACGAGCTAATGCATTGGGGAAGCAATAAAATTAGACTCTAAAAAAAGGTACCTTCCTCTTTGTGCACAGAAACCTCATGCTCTGCACGGGGCTTTTAACAGAGAGCACAGTAGCACCGTGAGTCTTTAAGCGAGTTAAAGATCACTTGTGCCGTCTCCTCTGTTGAACCTCAGCGTGCTGGCTTGGTGAGCAGAAGGCTCTACAGCTGTGCTGGACAAGCACCGGGGAGACCATTAAGAATGGGGAGACACATGCGCTGCCTTGCTCGAAGGAGGTTTGCGAAAACAGGGAGGACTCAGATCTCCGAGGTGCTGAGATTTCACTGGGGCCAGGAGTCGGTGCATAGATAGGTGCTGGCTGGCGTCAAACCCCGGATCTTTCCCATCGGTTAGCAGGCAGTGAATGTAGAGCTGGAACCTGTGTGCACTAATCCTGGGTCTGCCAAGCAAAAGGCTGGTACAGGGACATCCTCAGTGAGCCAGCTTTCAGTGGAGAATAAATACGGCCCTGAGAGCTGCGCTGCACCCCAGGCCACTGCATGCAATTTGGAGGAGGCAGAACAGCAGGATGCTGCTGTTAACCACTGGCTGCCCAAAGAGACACCAGTGTCCCCACAGACTGGCTGGCTCCCTCCAGCCCGACCCCAGCTTGCCTGTGCCCACTTGCTCCTGATCCCAACCAGTGCCGCTGCAGCTCGGTTTGGGGTTAGCCAAGACTGGTGCCACGGGAGGACAGCACAAGTGGTGCCATCAGATAGACTGTGGGGCACCCTGAAACCTTCAGCAAAGAGGTGCTGAACAGGACAGCCCAGGCTCCACTGCCAGTCCCGGGCTGTCCCCTCCGGCACACCATATGGAAGCTGGCAGGAGAAACCTGTGGGCAGAGCCATGTGTGCCGTGACCTTTGCTGGAGTGCCCCTGTCCTGGGTTTGGGATTGAGGTCCCAGGGCCATGCCCATGACCCCAAGGTGCGGCTGGCACAAGACCTGCCCCCTCCATCACCTCTTGGGCTGTATCTGGAAATGGCAGGGACCTGGGGGGGCATGTAGCCGAGGGATCAGCTCTGTGGCACAAGGGGACCTGCCGCCGGTCATCCCAGACACCAGTGGCCAAGCAGGGACCTGGCATGCCCCAGTTGTCCCCCTGCTCCCAGGTGTGTGCCTTAGGGGCACAGTCACATGCCGGGGTGGGAAATCCACTGCTGGCCAGGACTGGCACGTGGCTGGGGTTCGCCCTTTGCAAAGATGGGCAGCATCTTCCTGCGATAGGAGGGTGAGGCAGGGGTAAAGGGACAAGGGTCCGTCGGACAAGGGTCTGTCACCCACCGCCCCCACGGCACAGAGCTGCCCCCACAGTGGAGCAGGGTCCCCCGTGGGCAGAGGGTGCCCCAGGGCACTGCAGGAGCTGGGCGTCCACCAGGCTCGTCCCTGGAAAACGGGATCATCCTGCAGCCCTAAGTGGGAAGGTACCAGTGCCATTGCTCCGCGTGTAAAGGGCATGTGATTTTTAAGAAAACTCTTTTTGAAGCTGACTGGAGTCTGTCAGAGCAAATTACTTGCAGTTTCAGCTAGCCACTTGTTTCTGGTTTAACCCTGGGAAAGCAACTGGGCTACAAATGTTTACCTTATGAGGTAAACCATCAATATCCTTGAAACTTTGATTAAAAAAAATACTGGACTAGAGCATCTTGTGGGTTTCTTTTTTTTTTTTTCCCCTGATTCATTTCACAATATGCCAGAAGCATGGCTTGAGTTAGGGCTTTGGCAGGGGCTTTTATCATGATGGATATAGTGGAGGATAGAAAAGAAATTTGGTTATCAGAGGATGCCAGAACTCAACTTCCTAGCACATACATTTAATAATGCAAAAGTTCTCCTTTAAAGGTCTCCTTAGAACAAATCCTAGTCATCACAAAATCCATGGAGATAAATTAAATTACATTTTAATAGTGGAGAACTCATTCCTGGGCCAGGCGCAACAGTGAAAGTATGTTCTCTCTTAGACAAAAGTAGCCTCATCTCCCATCAAAATTCTGAATGTTACCATACGAAAAACTTAATTGGAAATGAAACCCTGAAGCTCCCAGGCACTACGAGGGGCTGTCATGGCTGTGGTAGCTCTCTTGCCGGCATTGCAATCACTGGAGCATTATTATTCTCCCCCCTTGTAAATGAAAAGGCATCTCCAAGAAATAGCATCTAATGTGTATTTGCTGGAACTGCATCTGGAAGCGGCTGGCCACAGACAGTTTTGTCCAGCATAACCTAAGGTGTTCCTCAGGGGGCAAAGATGCAAAGCAAGGAGAAGCACCGTGCTTCCCACACACACTTTGTGCATTTCAGAGCCCCACAAGGGGCTTCGGTAGCGCCCGCGCTGCGGCCCAGCCTGGTGCTCTGGCAAAGGCCTGGCTGAAGTGTTCTTGCCTTCGCCTCGGATCATTGCTTTCTGCTCTGCCTTCTTTTAAAGCCAGGCTCAATCCATTCTCTTCACGCTGTCATCTTGAAGATATTTAAAATACGTACAAACACTTCCCGTGCAGACGCAGATATTTAAAGTGGACAGTGTGTGCAGTAAGTGCTGCAGTATGGGGTGATGTGGGGCGATGCGGACAGGGCCAGCAGCCTGGGCCAGCCTCACCTCGAGGTCCTGCATGATGAACACTTGCAAAAACTGAAAGGGGGAAAAAAGCAGAAAGAGACAGAGAGAGGGAAGAGCTGCCGCAGCTCTTCTGCTCATCCCTCCCGTCGAGATGTGGGCCTGGCAACTGGGGCTGGGCCTGCCCCAGCATGGCTGGCCGTCCTGCCCTTCACTTCCTCATCTTCCCCTCATCCTCCCCATCTCGGCCTCCCCTTTCCTCTTGCCTCAGCCCTGGGAGCCTGAATCCCCACTCTCTGCCCAGCCTCCTGCATCCCCGAAAGCAGGGCCCGGACCCCCGTGCTGCCCGGACTCCTCCCTGCAGCTCCTTGCAGTGCGTGGGGCTGGGCCTTGCTCCTCTCAATGTCTGTACAATTACCAAAACCCCTTGGCAGAATTAGCTCCTCGCAGAGCACTGTATTCAATTAATTATATAGTTTAAAACACAATACGTAGACATATCCCATCCACACCAGCAAAGCTTCTGGCTCCGCTGGAAATGTCTGAAAAGCCACAGTGCGGCAGAAGGCAGGCCGTACGTACAGCCCTGACTGGGCTCCTTCAGCATAGTCACAGGATACAGGCTTTAATTGTAATTAAAATAATTATAGGTGTACTGCAAAAGTCTCAGAGAACGCAGTGGAGCAAGCACATTTCTACAGCTTTTGCTGCACAAGGGTCCCCTCAACATATGTTTTCAGCTGATTTATTTATGCTCGTTTCAGTACAATGATATTCCTATCTGCCTGCATGGGCCTGGACTGACCTGTGCGGCTCCCTCCCCAGGGTACGTGTGTCCACCATTAGTGGGGACATGGGGACAGGCACTATTCACCCTTCGGTGCCACTTCGGTACAACCCGGAGAACCAGCGTCAGTGCTGCGGCCCTTTGCGGGTCAGCGGGAACCTCCAGCTCATGCCTGTGGGGTTCCCAAATTGCCCCAGGGTCCTGCCTGCCAGCAGCCTGCTCTCTGCAAGGGCCCGGCTGGGGCAGCAAGGAGCCGAGCCAGGGGCTCACCCTGCGCCCAGCCACTCCTGGGCCCCATGTCGGTCCCAGAGCCAGCCCAGCTGGCCATGGCTCTCTGCTCTCGCTGCTGCAGGTTACTGACAGGGGGAATCGGGACTCCCGAGGTCACCAGCCTGCGTCCCCATGCAGCAATGGGAGCCCACAACAATTACAAGCTTCCTGCGTGTCCTTCTCTGGGGTTTTGTCACACATGATGTCTCACATCTGGGATTTGACCAGTTGGTGGGGATGGTAGTGCTGTTTCCATGCCAAGCTGTAGCTTTTTTACCCCCAGCCGTTTCAGGGCTTACAGCTATTGTGTGGTTTTTTTAATGTTGCAAGAATTTATATTGGGAAAAAAGTGCCTTTTTTTTTTCTTTTCTCAATGCTCTGGGAAATGTCATCCAGCAGGAATGTTCCCAAGAGTTGCTTGTGGCCAAGAGGAGGATGTGCTTGAGCAGGGGCCCGCATGCCCAGCTCCCATCCCTGTGCCCAGCCTCCCTGGACCGTCTCTTTGGGCTGTGGCTCCCCTGGGCACGCCATCCTCACTCCCCAAACTCTGCCCCGTGCTCCCAGGGAAGTGGGGCCAGCTCAGCCCCATGGCAGCACCAGCTCCTGCCCCACAGCTGCTGGCCGCAACAGCAGTGGAGGCAGAAGGGAGGGGACAGAAGCCTGGAGAGGGACAAGCTGTTCACAGAGCCGCTCCTGCTGCGGAGGCTCTTGGTTTCGTGTCCTCGTGGCTGTGCCAGTGCCCTCTTCCACTTCCAGCTCTGGACAGAGTTACAAGAAACGCTGGAAGTCCCAGCCCTGTGGTGTGTCATCATTTAAACTTGTCTTTAATAGCGTCCCAAAGCAATTTACTTTTCCCGAACATCAGAGCCCCCAGAGCGATACTGGGAGAGGCAGGGCTTCCCCCACGAATCCCAGTGGCTCCCGCGTCCCCCTGCCCTGCCCTGCTCGTGGGGGCTGGACACCCTCCTTGGCTGCAGCCCAGGCTGGTTGTCCCCTCACATGCTGGCACATAGAGCAGACCCTGCTTCAGCCTGTGTGAGAAGTGTGATGTGCTTTGGAAATGGATTAGCACTGTGCGATGGATCGGGGCTTTGGCTGGGTTTGTTGAACAGCTGGACTTTCATCTTGGGGAGAACTCTGCATCTCAGGTGGGGTTGTGAGAGCAAGCAGAGGAAGAGCTGAGACATTGCACGCAGGATGAGAAGGCAGATCTTTCCCATGAAAATACAAGTGAGGTTTATATCGATTGCCCTACTGTGAAGGTGCTGGATGCCCTTTTCCAGGCTTAGCATCATATCACAGACCACTTCCACAGGACTCATTATGGGACAGAAAAGGCTGCAGGCAGAAGTGGCCACGTTCTCCAATGGTTTTGCTATCACCGACCTCAAAGGGGTCTGTCTTATGTGTGGGGAAGGGAGGGCAGGGAGGAGCTGAGCTGGTGAAGAGCTGAGTTGTCCGAGACAGGTGCTTGCAAACCGGCCTGCCTGTTGGGCTTTCACACAGTAGGGAACTGATAAACTCAGAGACAGCGGAGGGCAATGCGTGGGGCAGTGCGTGGGGCAATGCGTGGGGCAGTGAGCAGGGCAGTGCACAGGGCCGTGTGTGGGGCCATGCGCAGGCAGTGCAGAGGGAGCCTCAGATGGCCCGGCACTTGGTGTGAGGAACGTGGCAGCTCCAGCTGGGCCAGTGCCGGGGATGGAGCCGTGGCCCCCTTGCCATAACCCTGCTGTCCCCCACGATGATGGCAATGCTGGGGAAGAGCAGCAAAGCACTTGTGCTCCGGCACTGGGGGGGATGGCTCCGCCTTGCAGATGTGAAGTAAGGTGACCTGCCCAGGGACTGACACAGGGACTAGGCAGGCGCCAGCTGGTGCGAGCAGGCACAGCTTGGCTGCGGCTGTTGTGTATGGCCTGATGACAACACACCTCAAAAATCCAGTCCCAAGAGCAGGTACCAAGAGAAAAAAAAAACGAGGAGAAAGAAATAGCGAGGAGATGCATCTCCATCTCTTCTGCCAGGATCTAGAGTGGCCCTCCACCCTCCTGCGTGCCAGGGGATGCTGGGGGATGCAGGTGGAGCCGCTTCTCAGTGGGACCCACATACCCAGGGTGCCCCCACTGTCCCACCAGCGCTGCCTTCCTCCCCAGCCTCAGAAGTTTTGTAGAGGAAAATCTATAGAAAAAATTGTAGCAGCTCCTGCCTCTACAAACACAGTATGCTGCTGTCTCTGCCAGAGCTCAGTGCTGGTTTGCCTCAAGGAATCTGTGAGATCCGTCCTGCTGTGATCTGTAACAATATTGGGATTAAATTAGCTTCCCTGAGCTGCAGAGGGGTCAGCGTGTGAGGCCCCCTGGTTAATCCAGCAGGCCAAAGAGAACAGAAGCCTCCCTGCATTGGGAAAGGAAAACAACGGGGTCTGTTTGCAATCCATGGAGCTAATTCAAACAGCATTCCTCAAACAACAGGGGAAAAGGGCCTTCGAAGCAAACGAGAAAGGAGCGTTTCCCAACATGCGCATAATGTCGCTCCTTGGAAAGAGGCGAAATGTCCAGCCTGCATGGGGCGCGGTGTCAGAAAGCCCATCAGGCATGAAAGAGACATCCTGAAAAGCAGGGCAGCTCACTGGGGCACACACATCCACCACTCGAACTCTGCCTCCCTGCCCTGTGCCTGGCGAGCACAGAGCAAGTCAGTCCTGCTGGACCCCTCTTGATCTGCCTGTGGTGGTGCACGGGGTGCAGGCAGGCACCCGGCAGGCTGCCCGTGCCACGTCTGGCGTGGGATGGGGCATGCGGATCTTGCTCTTTCTTCACCCACAAAGAGTTTTATGCAGAAGTCGTTTTCATGGCTCTGCAGCTCATGGCTGCTCAGCACCAAACCGGGGTGACCTCCCTGGGGACACTCCCAGACGGAGACACACTTCCCGGCATGGGCTGCTGCCAGGCTGCCAGCGCCGCCCCCTCCAAGCGAGGCCAGTGAGCAGTGCTGCCCGGCCGAAAGCCCAGGCTTGCTTGCTCTGCCCGGGAGGAAGAGGCATGCCTGGGTGATCCTACCAGAAAGTCAGCTCCCCTTCCTCTTGCTCCCACATCTCCCTGTGGAAGGCATGATCCTGCGTGCCCCCGTGCCTGACCCCCCAGCGTGGCTTGTGCAGCCTGTGTCAGGAACTTGATAGTTGTCTTTGCAACCAGAGCAGTTGTTTATGCAATAAGTTAGGCACTTGGGATAACTGTATTACCGGGGACTGAGGACTGCAGGTGTTCAGATATTATTAAAAACAATTGCCCAGGCTATCAATCATTCTGCAGGAGATAAGCTTTCTCAGAAGCAGACCTCTGTGTCAAAGCAGGGTGCAGAGAAGCAGCACAACGCAGATCAAGGCTAGGAGCGGCAGAGACAACTTCAGAACGTTTTTGCTTTCCTTCTGCTTTCTCGGCGAGCGTCTTTTTTTGCTTTTTGCTTATGCTGAGATATTATCAAAGGCTGATGAGGCACCAGGGATGAGTAATGCACCCTCTGTGCCAGCCAAGAACTTGTAGGCACTGGTACCTGCCTCTGCACACAGGGTTAATGTTGAGGGTGCAGAGCCCTGGGTCTGACAGAAGCTGCGGTGCTCAGTGCCGGAGCTGCTGGATGCAGACCCACCGCCTGCGCCCCAGGGCCCCCCTGCCCTCAGCTCTGCCCAGAGGCTGAGGGACAAAGCTCCTGGCAGGAGGCAGCTCAGCCCCATCCTGGGAGTCCCTGTGGTCCCCGGGCAGGGACGGATTTCCATGGAGGAGAGGCCTTTCCTCTGGCCAAGAGAGGCAGAAGGGGATGCAGGGCAGGAACCGGAGAGGGATGAACTCAGGTTTTTAATGGGGAAGGGAACCACACACTTGAACAGTGGGCTGAGGGATGCGGGGGAGTTGGCACTTCCTCTGCAGAAATGGGGGAGTGAGGCTGTTCCCTCGCCTTCGTCCAGAGTGGGACACAGGCCCTGGCTGGGGAAAGGCTGGAGCCAAACGGGCAGGGTCGCCCAGGCTGGGTGATACCTATAGTGCAGGATTAGACCTGCCACTTGCTTTTTCCACATAATGCGACCAAAACCAGTGAATTCAGGCAGCCTTTGTCTGCTCCGGGAATATCTCAATGCCCCTTTCCCCACACAGCGTGTTCCCAAGGGTGAGCTGCGGGCCGTGGATGATGCTCCCCCAGCACCAGGAGCTGGGACTGCTGCTACCGCCTGCCGTGCTGCTGCACCTGCGTGGCCCGGCTAGAGGAGCCCAGGCTGCCGGGCACCTGCTCGGCAAGGACTTCTGTGGGCGGCAGGGGAAATCTCCCAAGTCAGCAGCTCTGCTTTCAATCTGGAGCCGCTTGGCGTTTTTACCCTGCTAAAAAGTGGAATTTCACGTCCTTTTGTACAAGAGAGAAACAGCCTGTTTAGGATTAATTTAGGATCAGCCTCAACAGCCATTAACTAAAGAAAAACAAAACGGTATATTAGCTACCTGTCAGAAGGGAAGAAATGTGGGACTTGATGCTGGATTTATTGTGGAGGGTGTTAAGGCAGGATTTAGTGTGATTTACTGTCCTCTGCAATGATACCTTCTAACACCAGGGAGCTGGCAAGCACACCTCCTTTGCCTTCAGTGAGATATACTGCTCTGTTCGCTAATTATTAATGTGTCCGGTAGCCCTGTTCTTGCAGCTGGGTTTGTCAGCATTTCCATTATAGAGCTCTGTCTTGAGGGTTTATTGCTCAGTTATAAACATTTGCTCCAGACTGAAACTTGATCTACAACTGTCAACTGGAGTTGCAGTGCTCTGAGAGAGATTAGAAAGAAAAAGATTTGGCTCTTCGATGCAAGCATAAAGTACAAGATCTTCGGTTTATGAGATTTTTCACTCTTACAGTCAACTAAGTGATTTTGTCCCAGAGCAACATTTGATGGTGCTTCAGAATTTCCTAGAATATAAAAAAACCTCCAAACATAAATAGAAAAGGTCTTTAATATGGACACTCGCAACAGTGGCCACTTTGCATCTGCCGCATCTGCCCGATACTCAAAACACATTCACTAACGCTCCTGTGAGATAGTGACGATCTCAGAAGATATCGTTTACAAGTAGGAAACTAGGGACATTTAATGAGGTGCCAAAGAAAATTCAGGATGAATAAAACTTCCATATACACATGAATTAACACAAACACAATGCAAAGGAAAAGCTGCATAAAGGGTGTATTTTCCTTCTTGCCTGTTTTGGGTTATTTTGCATCTTTGTGTTCATACCTGACCCCACACAAGTGCTGTGCAAAGCAGAGATGACTGCAAGTGTGTGAAGAACACAGATCCGTGGCACTCTTCAAACCCCAGCGTGTCTGGGGGGCTTCTCCATGCTACATTCCGTACCCCAGCCCTCCTCTTCCTTGGGGCTGCCAGTTCCGTACTGAGTCCCGCAAAGAGCTCCAGGGCTCGTGCCAGCGACTGCTGGGGATCCTCAGAGACCCATCTTCAGTGGCGGCTCGTGGGCAGCAGGATATTGAAGGGGACCTGCCCTGGCCCCCAGCGACGGACCAGGGTGGGGATTGAGGAGCCACCATAGGGCCCGTCACAGCCTTTGGAAGAGCCTGTGACCTCCGGCTTCCAGCTAGGAGCCCTGCAAGCTTGGGGAGGATCAAGTGAAGATAATGCTGCTCCTTGTTGCTTCAAGACTTTGCTAAGCACTGCAGGGTGAGTCACCCTGCTTGGCATGGGTGTCTCGCCCATCAGCATGTTGTCCTGTGATGTCCCTAGGAACACTTGGAAGCTAAGACAGAATTTTACTCATTACAGAAGAATTATGGCATCTGCTCGAGTGGATCTTACACGTAAAAATACTGAAACGTGTTCAGATGGTTGGAGAAGTTGACCCACAAAAGGGGGAAGGTAAAGATGGAGGATTCAGTGCATCTCCTTCTGCAGCTCCCTGACTCCTGCCCATTGCAGGTCACTGGTTTGGGCTTTAAGGAGACTACCTTGTGTTATGGCCAAATAACCTTCGTGTAGAGAGTTTAGGAGATACTGCCATTGATTTTTGCAGCACCCCTCAAAAAGCACAGCCTGCAAATTACCTTTAGACAGAGAAAGCCAGAGGCAACTGGACAAGGAAAATGTTAGAGAGGGGCAAGCTTTCTGGCTGAAATTCCCAAGAAAGGGAAGGTGAACTTGAAGAAGCAGCAGCCTCCTCTTCAGCTGCAGAGGCTGAGAGTGTGGGTGGCTCAGCAAAGCAGGGAGAAGACATACTACATCCTCATGGATTATCCTCAAGGATAATGGTCTTAAATGATAAGGAAGGGAGGATGGACAGACGTTGCTGTCCCTCCCACCACACCCTTGTGTCCTCCTGAGCCCACCCTTGGGTGGGAGTGGGCCCTGACCCCGCAAAAAATCATAGAATCATAGAATCATTTGGTTGGAAAAGACCTTTAAGATCATCGAGTCCAACCGTACCTGTCCACTACTAAACCATGTCCCTAAGCGCCTTGTCTGCCCGGCTTTTAAATACCTCCAGGGGTGGTGACTCGACCACTTCCCTGGGCAGCCTGTTCCTGTGCTTGACAACCCTCTCCATGAAGAAGTTTTTATAGAAAAAAAAAAAAGCAGGAACGCGCAACCTGCCCGTGCTCCCCCAGGCTCTCAGGGGCACCGAAGGGAAGCAACAACCCTCCCCAGGAGACTGCCAGGGTCCACAGGACACGGTGCGCTGAGGGGCTGATGGGCAGCTTGCTACACAGACGTACTCCTGGGACCACCCACCGGGGCACCAGGGCTCTCGGCAAAGCTCCATGGCCACGAGCACCGCATCAGCCCTGCGAGAGCTGGGGACAAGGGTCTGTCATGTGCGGGGACCCGCCGCTGCCGGCCACATGGCACTGACGGCCGCTCGGGAAGCAGACAGACACCAATTCCTGTTTATGGCTTGTACAGAGAGACGCTGGTGCAGGGTCCGGCACAGCTCATGGCCGCGTGACCCAGGAGCACCAGCTCCCCACCTGAGCCCCCGGTGCAGGAGGCATGACAGGGGATGGGCACTTCTGCCTCCTCCGTGGGGGACAAGCAGGTTGAGGCTGCCCACTGCCGAGCGCAGCCGGGCCAGAATGGCATCGCACACCCGAAGGCTGGCGACGGCGAGTTGCCGGATGCTGCCCAGGCCAGATCCTGCTCAGCCTGCCAGGCGTGGTGCATCTCGGGGAAGGTGCCTGAGCCTCGACATTCCCCTGTGCGCCCGCGTGAAGCAGGGGTCTGTCCCACATCCCTCCTGGCCACCCCAGTTAAGGCGGAGAAGGGAAGGGGAGCTGACCACGGCACGGGGAGGAGAGCTCCTGGGCTGCTCAGGTGTGATGGAAGGCAGGTAACTCGGCACAGCCTCACCGCACTCACGCTGTTTTCCTGAGCTTGAGCGTTTCCTCCTGCTGCAAGCCAGAGATCGGAAAATAACCAGGCTTTCGAGCTCTTCGCCTTAGTGCCTTCCCCCCTCCAGAGGATAATAAGCTGCTTTTAATATTTTACATGTTTATTAACAGATGCAGTTGTGACAGCTGATGACTTCATATGCCAGTTACCACTGAAATGTTAGTAATAACTCGGAATTAACTGTCATAAATAAAAAAGACTACAAAGACAACTGGATGGTGTGTCACTCTGCAGTAATTTACTGAGACCCCGTTGGCTCTGGATGCAACACTGGAAGGTCCTTTGTGGAGCTCCAGTCCGGGTTTTGCAACAGTCACAATATTTTGGCTGGATATTGTCTTAGGAGGTGGTACTAGTGGGGTGGAATTCCCTCATGCAGGAGTTTGCACTAGATGCCTTTACAAAGCTGGATACTCTGGTAATAATAATAATAAAAAGCCCCTACCCGGTGGATGGGGATGGAGTCTACGGCATTGAGACCAGGATTTATTAACGTGCAAATTGCTCTGATATGATCACATACTTTCTGCTTTGCATACGCAGGGAGCAGCGTGGGCTGATGGAGTATGAACTAGCCTGGGCGATCTTTACGAGCTGAAATCCTGCACATCACAGAAGGGTTTGTTTCTCTGCGCAAAACCTGGGAAGCTGTTAGAAACCTGCTTTAAAAAACAAGTGAACAAAATACCCAGACCCAAATGCACCAGACTTCTCCATGAACTCGCCATGAATATATTTTTCATTTTTTTTGACAGAAACGTGCATGTAACTTTCTCTGGAGGAACCGAGGATTTTTGTAGTTGGTCTTGTAGTATTTTAAAACTGAGAAACCAGTAGAGTCTTTTCAGCAGTGATGAGGGAGTGACAAGTCAGAGGTAAGGGTTTCAGAATGCATGTTTGTTTAGATGAAGCTTTTGCAATGTGGGCTGCTAATGAGGAATGCAAGCCTTGTCAGCATCCGACTTGCGGGTTTGCCTTGTGCAATGTGGATAATGAGTTCAGACAATGAAAGCTGTGAGAAATCACAGCACGATCTGTTGGGATCCCCATCTCCCCCACCCCCAAGGTGCGTGGGGCTTTGCAGGGAAGCTGGGCTGCTGTGTGCTGTCCCCTGCCACTGTTTTACCTTCCCAGACCTGGGAAAGGGACACAGAGAGCTAGTCGCAATATTGATCAGTTCACTGGAGCTCGTTGCTGATACTGGACCAGCCCCAGGGTCCCGCCGGCTGCAGCGCAGACGCTGAGTGCTGCGCAGCGGGCTGCAGTGCCCTGCCTGCTTTCCCACTGACTTCCAGAGACAGGAGTGTGCCCGAGCTGAGCAATGAGGGGACAAGGCAGTTAAGCAGTTGCTGTATCAATATTGTCGTGGCTGCGCCTAACTCAGCCTCCTGCAGAGGACGGCACCCATGGGGGCACAGCAGGCACCCGGAGAGTGCGGGGTAAGTATGTACTCCCTGGGTTTTCGGATGGGGGATCAGTGGGGAAATGGTTAACAGCAATCATGGTAATAACAAGACGTCCGTGTTAACACCCCATGCTGATGTGCAGGGGAAATGCTGCTGGATCTCGGCGCTGGGCTGCCGAGCCTGTGGGTTAGCGAGGGCTCGGGGCTCACTGCACCGCACTCCCGCAGCCAGGCAGGGACGCGGCTCCCCAGCGAGGGCTTGGGTCAAGGTGACATTTCAGCCTCCGTCCTCCTGGTCCTCCGTGCTGACTGAGCTGGGGTGCTGCAAGATGTGAGTGCGGGTGACTGGGGAATGGTCAACCCTGGACTGCTGGGGTTTCTTGTAGGCTCAGGCATGTGCGTTCCCTTGAATGGTCCTGGAGATGGATGAGGGGGTGTTCAGATGATGCGATTTAGGTATGAAGGGGTGTCTTACAGTAAAAGGCATTAAAATAGGGTAATACCGGCAGAAGCAAATATTGCACAGCGTGGCAGGCATGGAGCCTTCAGTCTCCTGCACAGGGGTCGGTGGGTACCAGTGCAAATAATCCTGTTACCTGAAGGTCCGTGAACTTGGGGCAGTGCTTACAGTGCTGTTTGTGGTGGCCAGGTTTATGCTGAGATCCCATGGGGACCCAGCACTTGCCGTGAAACATCTGCCCGAAGTGTTCTCCAGTTTGAATGATTTTGTCCGAAGTCCATCCGTGACCCTGGAGCAAGTAAGCTCCTGACTGCCTGATCACCTCATCTCCGCTGTGGGGCCAGGATCACGGAGGCTGGGTGGGAGGATGGCAGCAGCACCACAGGCCTGGGAATGCCGGCGCTGCAACATGCCTGGAAACCACCCTGGAAAAAAGGCTCATTTCAGCTGGATCAGCTCCCCGGCCCCGGCATGGCTGCTGCGAGAGCAGCAGCACCACCCTGAGGGACACGACGGGGAGCAAGCCAGGGGTGCAGGGGCACCCGCTCCAGGGCCACAGGGACACGGATGTGACCCCCTGAGCACAGCTAAAATAAGCTGGCCATGCCGGCGTGTGCAGGCAGCAGCAGAGCAGAGCATAAACCCCACGTTTCCGTCACCCGAGCTAGACTTGAGCTGGCAGAGCACCTCTCTGCCTGCACTACAGGGCCACGAGACTGCAGTGAATGCCAGAGCTGGGGACCAGGTCAGCCTTCCCTGGCCTGTGGGGATAGCCCCGGAGTGGGAAAGCAGGGACCATGCAGCTGAGAGAGGCGGGGACCAGCTGGCAGAGACACCTTCCCCGGGGCTGCGCGAGAGCGACCTGTCATCTCCCTGAGGACAGAAGTGCCCGTCTTTGCCTGAGACCCTGGCAAACACAGAGACAGCCTTCCAGCTGTACCCACCACCAACCTGCCTCTGAGGAGGATGCTCTGGGATTGCAGCTTCCCCAACACGCTCGTGTGCAGCCATATGGTGTGGGACGGCTGCAGGATGTCCTTCGTTGCAAACCACCCCGAGCGATGCCAGGGTCTGCAGAGCTCAGAGCTGGGTTCCCCTCTCCTGGCGGTGCAGGTTGCTGTCACCCCTCAAAAAGGCAGAACTCGCATGTGCTTGTGCCAGGCTTGCAGCAGTGGCTGGTCTGGAGAAAGCTCAGGCTGCCCTGCTCGCTCCCTCCCGCCAACCGAACATCCTGCCCTGCCCGATGCCCAAAGCTGAGGCTGCTGGTTATTTTTCCCAGTTGTGTTTTCTTCTGCTGCTGAAATTGGTGCTGCTCCTGGCTCTGCAGGGCTCATGTTTCCCAGGCGGTGACATTTCCGTGGGAGAGCCAGTGCACTGAGAATCCCTGCAGGAAGCTCACACTTGGCAGATGCTTCCTTTGCACATGGCCAAGCAGAAAGCCCCAGGTGCTGTTTAGGGTCTTTGCCCCGGGCTTCGTCTCTGCTTTTGCCTGGAGAAGCTGATTAGCACAGCAGCTTGTGACTCACTGGGCTCCTGTAAGCCCTGGAAATTTGCTTTTAAAAAGCCTGCATTTAGAGTCAGTTGTGGAAGGTTGCTGTAAGCCCTTGTTTGGAGACATTTACACTGAAATAAGAGGGGAATTGGGTATTGAGCTGAACGTGTGCACACTTGTGCAGGACAAAAGCCTTAGCAGCCCTAGCTGTGCTTCCCATTTTGCATTAGACCCCCCTGCTCCCCGCACACTCAGGGTCTGCGGGAGTGGGGGCTGTACGCTAACATGGTGTGTATCCGCTCTGCACCTCCCCGGGAATCTGCTGAGCACGTCCCTGCATGGCAATAGGGCCTTTAGGGTTGCTGAGGAGCCCTTTTGATGGAATACCCGAGGTTGTCAGTGGCTTGGTCTGCATTGCTCTGAAATGGACTGGTTTGCAATTCCTGGTCTGAAATTTGCTTTGGTTGCTGCCGTTCCAGCGCATTTTGTCCCTGGTTGACATTTAGTAAGTGAGTTATTGATCTGTAGGAGGCTTAAACCTACCTGAAGTTGTACCTAATAGAAATAGGTTTGCTTTTTCACTGACTGCAGCTAAATCCCCAGGCAGCTTCCTGGTCTGCAGTGCCAGAGCTGTGCCTGCTGGGACGACTCCAGGGCATTTTCAGATGCTGCTCTGTTTTTGTGGAGAAGCAGCATACACCGAGCCTGCAGCCTGCTTCAGGGCTTCCCTGCTTCCTTCTCCAGACCAGCACGCCGCCTCTCTGCGCTAGCACGAGGGTAATGGAAGTCCCCCAGTAAAAAACTTCCTGATGTTTTACAATGCTGAAACAGAAGTGCTCCCGGAGAGAGGCCTGTGGCTCTATTAATCACAGCATTACTTGGAGCAGCTACTGTGCCGGGCACCGCACAAGGCAGGCGAGGAGCTGGCACGGAGCAGAGCGGGGGGCTGGAGCCAGCGGGGAGGCTGGGGTGCTGCTGCGGCAGAGCCCCGGAGCGACTCTCCGCCGCCAGGCTGGGGCAGAGGGGCGGCCGTGGGCAGGAGCCTCTCGTCCGCGTATTCCCCGTTAGCGGGTCACAGCACGGCTCCGCAGATCCGGGGAATGCAGTGCAGAAGCTGGTGGAAGGAGTCAGACCTCAACAATGCTGTGGAGAACTCTGCTGCCAGATTGGTTTTTATTATTTTATTTTTTCAGTGAAGTTTATGGGTTAGGGATTTTGCAGAACTTGGCACTCGGATATAATATCAAATGAAGACCTTCTGGTTCGGAAATTTGACTTAATGCAGCCTTCTTTTATTGCTTCAAGGATTAAGCAGAACAAAGTGGCTCTGCATGTGCATGTTTGCTGGCTGGAGGCGCATGAGACACCCTGTGGCAGTCGCAATGACCGAGCCGTGCGTGTGTGGGACCTTCTTCCGTGGAGGGTTTCACAGTGCTGCTCATGCAGCATTAGCCCTGTCTGCCTTGCCGACAGGGAAACACCCCTTGGAAAGACAGCGAGAGAGAGAGACTTTCCCAAAGAGAATGAGGGCCCCCAAACCCGCTACCTGCGGCACCGCCTGCCTCCCTCCCGCTGCGGGGCTGGCAGAGCAGACAGGGAGCCATGGGGAATCACCCAGCGCAGGCAGAATGGTGCAGGCAGAGCAGAGACGTTGGGTTTGGGGAGCACCGGCACCATGGGCACATTTCGGTGTGCCTATAAAATAGGAATAATGGTGCCGCAGGGCTGAATGAGCTGCCAGGGTTGCCCAGGCAGACGGGGTGTTTGGTATTGCTGGTCCTGCAGCACTCCAGCTTGGAGCGCCTGTGCAGCCCTCACCCACTGCCTCTGCCGCCTGCCCGGAGGGGTTTTGTGCTGAGGCAGCCGTGCAGCTGGCATGGGCAGGCAGCTGGCACTGAGCTGCTCTTCGGTGCTCATCTCTTTGCCCTTCTCTCTTGCTGCTGCCCGCCGAGGCCGGCCCTGGTGATAGTCTCTGATGACGCCTGGATGAGGCTCCTGCTCCGCACGCCTGCCGGCACTTGCCTCCCCAGGGCTGGTTCCTGACACCCGTGTCTCCTGCCAGGTGCCAGGGGAGCGAGGGAAGATGTGCGCTTCGGAGCTCGCTGGCTCTGCTCCCTCGCCAGGCTGGGGAGCCACACGGCCACACCTGCGGCTGCGAGCGTTAGATGTCTTGGGGAAGCTTTGCCTGCCGGAGACTTTTGCCAAGGGAGGGCAAGGCATGCAGCGAGATAAATGCGTGTGTGGGCTTCTGCTTGTTTGAAAGATGCCTCCTCTCCTGCTGGCTATATCCCACCTGTTGAGATTCAGCCGTGCTGCAAGAGCAGCTCGGCCGCTCTCCAGGGCAGGGCCGGACTGGGGAGGACTGGGGAGGGTGCAGGGGGCTCATGGTGGCAGCAGTGCCACCGCAGGGTGCCACACCAGCATTGCCCCATCCTACTGCTGCTTGACACTGGCCTGGGGGCTTTGGTGGGCACCAGGGACCTGTGCCACCCTCGGACTGGATGACTGGTCCCGGCGCCGGTCTGCAGGAGCACATCTCCTCCTGCCCCTGCGTAGTCTCCTTTATCTCCTCTCCAGTACCCGCCGGGATTTGTACCCCTGCAGCCCTGCTCTGGCTGGCTCAGACACCAGGCAGCAGCTCATTGTGCTGGGAGCAATGGCCGCCGCATGCCCCACGGACCCCATCCTCGTGCATGGCCCTGCTCTCCTTAGCAGCCCACTCTTGTTTCCTCCTCCTCTTCCTCCTCCCGCTCCCCTCCCAGTGCCTCTGGTATCTGGGTGCCATTATTGTTATTTGATGGGCTTGTTGAAAGTTCATGCAAAGGCAGGTCGGGGAATCTGCTGGCAGCGTGGGGCTGGCTGCTGCCACAACCAACCTCCCCGGAGCTGGACTCTGCCTGCCCTGGGGCTGGGGAGGGCTCGGGGCGATTTGTCCCAAGTGCCATCCCCCATGCCCGAGCCTGCTGGGTGCAGGGCTGGGAATCTGCTGAGACCAAACAAAAACGGGTGAACCCCTGCAAAACTGTGACTCTTCCTGCAGGCAAAGGCATTTCTGGAACCTGTTCTCCTTAGGTATTTGCACCCCCTAAACAGACTACCAAGATGAAATTCAAATTCTCTATCCAGCTCCAGGACCTGGGAACCCAAATGCTCCTGCTCTCATAGCTGATGTCCAGCCGGCTGTTGGCAGCTGACCTGGCAGTTCCCGGGGGTTCATTACTGCTGCTGCTGTAATCGGACTTTGTCCTGCCTCCAGCCCTCGCACAAGCATCTGGTCCTTCTCTCCCAGACTCAGTAAACCTTTGGAGAGCCCGTTTACATTACGGATAGCCTGATACATCCAGCAAGAGGCAATATATCAGCAATTTAGTTATTGTGGATTAGGTCTCGAATATCCCGGGGATATAATGTTGGTCTTTCTCACCTTGTGTGTAGGAGGACTAATGGTAAATTATCTGGATGGTTTACATTTTCTGGTTTGTATTGGAGCTCCCAAGGACCAATTTATCCCGATTGAATTGCAAACAAGGCTTACTGTCATCTCAGATGCAGGGGCCAGGTCTCTCCATAAATGCATTCAGAGCAATTCAGGTTACCCCAAATTCTTCCTGTTGATGGGATAATGGCATAAATCCTGCTAATGTTTAGACTGGAAATTGTTTGTAGCAACCTGAGCTTGACTGATGGCTGCAATAACAGAAAGAATCAGAATTTGTGTCCTGAGGTGAGGGTGGGACGAGCTGGAAGCCCGGCCCTTCTGCTGCAGCCTCTGCCGGTGGGCACACTGTAGGCACTGTGTGCTTGCAGGGAGGTTTTGAAACACAGGGATCGTGCTAGTGACCTGCCTTGGCACTGCCTTTTCAGCGCCCAGGGTGCCAGTAGCTTTCCTGTGCTGAGTGGGCAGCTGTGGCCAGAGGCCCAGGCTCTCTTTGGGCTAGAAAGCAAGGAAACAAGGAGGAAAAAGCATGCGCTTGTCTGTTTTGTGCTCGTGGCCTCAAGGTTTCCCATGGCACTTCCCTGCCCTTGCACTGAACGAGCCCTGAGAGATGGGGTATGTGGCAGCGGCATAAGCTTCACGCTGGCTCTTGGCACGCTGGGGCTGTATTTGCTCCAGGGCTGTATTTGCTCC
Organism: Balaeniceps rex; assembly: GCA_013401315.1. NCBI lineage: Eukaryota > Metazoa > Chordata > Aves > Pelecaniformes > Balaenicipitidae > Balaeniceps > Balaeniceps rex. The sequence goes on from VYZW01011694.1 coordinate 161,737, forward strand.
CTAAGAATATCCCTGCTGCTGTCCCCGCACTGAGGGGACTTTGCCTAAACCGTGAGTGTTGTGTAAACACTGCAGGACGCGGAGCAGGTTCAGCGTGTACTTCCTGCGAACGAGCTTCACCTGCAAACCCGCCGTAATTAAAAACAAGGGGCAGTCAGGCTGGGGTGGAGGCACCGCGCTCCCTCCGGCACAGCTGGCGCTCAGCACTAATTTGGGGAGAGTTTGGACCGTGCTGTACTGACCCTGTGCCACACACACCAGCCAGCATCCCTGGGGTCCTCTGGCTGTGCCGTGCTGTGCCATACCATGCCGTCCCATCTGTCCGGAGGGTCCCTCCTCACCCTGCTGCCTGTGCTGCCTCACCCCCATGCAGGGGAGCCCCGCACCGTGCCCAGGTCCCTGCACGTGAGCATGGTGCGGAGGGAGGCTGCGGGGCTGGGGTGGGATCCCCTCTCTGCACAGCTCTCCGCTCTGGTAAACACTCCCAACAGCCCAGCTTAAGCACTTGACAGTGTTTATAAAGCAGCTTGCAGCAAACAGACTTGGAAGTGCAGAACAAGTTGGTGTTTACACAAGCGACTAATTATTTATTTGAAAATCCTGTGGATGAGCTGTGGGCTGTAACGACAAGCACATGGGGAGCGCTGTGCTCCTGCCCCAGCAGCGCTCAGCAGAGTCACAGCAGGGACACAGTGAAAAGTTCAAAGCCATCAGGGCAGGAGGACGACAGCAGTACTCTGCAGTGCCTGATGGCCTCCGGGCCTCGCTGGCACATGTGAGCCAAAGCTGCCGTGAGTTACCTGCTCCGGGGCACATCTCGGCGTCGAGGCACGTGCTGCTACAAGGCCTGGCAGTACCCGGCTCACATCTCCCTGCAGCAGCTGACTCAAGATGCTGCCAGCCCGCTACTGCTGTGTGGGTGTGGGCAGCCCTCTCTGTTCAGGTATTTTGCTGCTGTAGCCGTAACCACCCTACAGCTGGGCTGGGGCAGGGGACCTGCTCCAGCTGGCGGCTCCTCAGCAGGTCCATCACCCCACGGTGGGCATGGGAGGGGCCGGCACCCCGGGGCCCGTATCGATCCTGCAGGCAGCACGCAGGCTGTGGCCAGGCTTCGTTCCAGCACCATCACCACTGGCCATTTGGGGCATTGGCGACTGCATAGTTATTATGAAGGGATTAAAACCATTTTCTGTTTCATTTGACCTCACAGAGTGGATGTTGTCGCCTTTATTCCCACACAATGGCAGCCATTGGCGGGGCTTTGCTCTGCCAGCTGCAGAGAGAAGAGTGTGGTCCTGCCTGGCAGTGCCAGAGTTCTTGGTGCAGCCTGGAGGTCGCCCGTCCTGTGTGCCAGCCGCAGGGCACACGGAAAACCACCTCCCGAGTCATCTCCCAGGGGAGCAGCAGACTGCTCCGTAGCAGCCCTGCCTGCGCTGCCTCTCCCCTGGAGCTGGGCAGCGCAGCCGGCAGTAGCAAGGTCTCGGACACTGCAGGGCAAGGACGGGGCACGCAGTGGCTCCTGGGCTGGCTGTGCCCGGAGCCCTGCACGCTGGGCTGCCATCCGGTCATTTCCTGCTGCACTGGGCTTTATTTTCTCTCCAAGAAGTTCATGCAGAGCAATCGGTTTGTTGCCTGGCCTGTCCCTGTGGCATTGCCTGCTCGTGGCCCTGTCCTACCAGCACATTGGGCAACTCACCGCCACCGCTTGGCAAGGGCAGCGCAGCACTTACAGCCACGCTCACTGCCGAACACCGGGCTTCCTCCGCCGGCAGGGCCGTGCAAGAGCTGGTGAGCCCTGGGCAGAGCAGCTCCTGCGCTCAGCACTGCCTCTGCCCGCACAGGCAGCACTGACCCTTCCCTGCCGCTCCGGGGGAATGGGAGCTGGGAGGTTTGGAAATTCCCTCCGAGCAGAAACAATCCCGCCCTGTCCCCAGACAGCCCAGTCTTCGGCTTGGGACTCAGGCTCGCTTTCTGCTCGGGTTGACTACCAGCCCCAGAGGTGCCCACTTGATGGGAAACATCTTTTGTGCTTGGCAGTCCACAGAGGCCATCTGCTCAAGGAGGGGCAGCCGAGGGGGACTGGCACTATTTTAAACGAGTCACAGCTATAGCCGTATGCAGCATCAGCAGATGGCAAAGCTGTGTTTTAGGCGTTCCTACATGTGCTAACTGTTATTAAGCAACGCAGGGACTTGTGGTTGAGGTTGGAGGGCGATTCGCCCCACGCTGCTCTGGGTGCCGCGGTCTGCCTGCACCCCCTGCACCCCACTCCCCCAGTTCACCCCATGGCTTCTGCGCTCGCCCGCCACAGTGCTGAGCCCCGCTGTTACGGGAGCGATGGTGACCATCGAGTTAATCTGATCTCCTCTTCCTTTGCAGTTCCTGGGAGTGCACTTGGAAACTGCAAGCAGCTAACGCTCGCTGCCAGAGCCCCCAGATGGGACTAGAGCCAAGCTCCTGCGCTCCTTACAGGGATGAAGGTAGAGCCATGTTACCTGCTACCTAAGCTCGCTGTTGCTGATGTAGTTTGTGGATATGGTCCCGTACCAGGCTTCGTGCACAGACTCTCAGCTCTGATCCAGCCTGAGACGTTTTAGCAGCAGCAGAGAGATCCCCAGCTGTGGAGCGGGCTCCTCTGACCACCCTGCGACGGAGGGGCTGCAGCGCTGGAGAGTTACTATGCAGCTTGGACTGTTTGTGGTGGTGGTTTTTCTAAGCTCGATGGATCTAACAGGCAGCAGCAAAGTGGTGAAGGGCAAGAGGCAAAGACGAAGTATGTATGAAACGCTTTTCTTCTCTACTTCTCATGATGCTGTATGGTTTGTGCAGATGGGGAATGTGTTTGCCAACACAGAGAGCTAGGCAGAGGCTCAGGGTGCCCTGCGAGCCCTCGGAGCTCCCCAAGTCCCAGTCCTGTGCAGAGATGTGCACTACCCTGTCCCGCTGGACCTGCCACAGCCCCGAGCCACAGGCAATTGCCCTGGTGCCCACAGGCAGTGCCAGGCAGGGACAGGGATGAGCTGCCCCGCAGGCTGCAGCTTGGGGCAGGGACCGGCCAGTGCTGCTCCCGGGGGCTGCGGCCCTTGGGTGAGCTGGCGCCCACGGCACTGCCCGTGGCCAGAGGAGTTTGCTCTGTGGAACAGGACGGGGTCGGCCTCCCCCCTTCCCTCAGCACCTCGGCTGCTGTGGCCCCTGCCCGCCTTCACCCCTGCAGGCACTGAGCAGGCAGGCAGCGGTGCACGTCCCGCCCTGCACCCTGCCGAGGCCGGCACCCTCTGGGACCCCACCATTGTCAGGTGCCTCCCCGGGAGAAGTGAGCAGCAGAGGGAAGGGAAGGGAGCGTGTGCGCACGAGCCGTGCGTCACTCCCCATCTGCCTCCCCAGTGCTGCTCTGCAGGCAGGCTCCTTCCCCGCACCATCCTTTCCTCCACGGCCACCCCGTCCCACCCGGAGGCCCCCGGCAGGCTCTGCCCCGGGCAGTGGCCATCCACGGGTGTGTCGGGATGTGGGGTGGCCAGGCCACGCTGGGACCCAAGGTGCACAGGGAGTATGGGTTTTAATCATCCCTCCAGCCTGGACAGTCCTTGGCCAGTCCCAGCCCGGGGCTCATGCAGGGCAAGCAGGCTGAATCGGCGCACGAGCAGCCACATGGGTTTGCCCTCATTTATGTAAGCTAGGTTTAGAACTGTTTTACATTAAAACGATTTTAAATTAAATTATATTAAAATGATTTTATATTAAAACTGGGACTGCTGACCCTGTGAGAACAAGGAAAACTTGATGTCATGGCTAATGCTATAAAATGCAATTTCCAGCAAGGCCCAGTTTATACCTTTGCCATAGAGGCAGACCTTGGCACCGCGGCTCAGCGCTGCGGGAGGGACGGGGCTGGATCCCCTGGGGGTCCGTGCATACGGGGGAGCCCAGGGCCCAAAACACCAAGGGGAGGACCCAGTCCAGATCCAGCAAACCCTCCTGGCAGCCGGGCACTGAGGGTCCGGGGGGGCTGGGGACCCCCGTCTGCTTTCTGTTTTATTTTCCGAGGCTGCGGCAGCCTCCATGCCCACGGACCCAGCAATGGGGCTGGGACAGGCAGCAGGAGAGCTGTTGGGGTCTCGGGTCACTGCAGGGGGAGAGGAAAGTTTTCTTACCTCTTGGTCTGGCATGTGATCACTGTGGTACTCCACGCTTGCTTTTGAAGTGTAGTAAACACAGTATTTAAAAGAATATGTTTTTTAAATACACAGCTTTTCTATAAACAAGGACACTGCTTGCATAATAAACTAATAAAAATAACCTGCATTCTAGCCTGCAAAGAATGCTATTGGTTTCAAAACAAGCAGCATTTTATATGATAATTAAAAGCAGAAAACTCTCAAGACATGGGATTGAGTATTTTTCTTGGACTGAACTTAGGAGCTGAGAACACATCTCTATTTTGGGGGCAGTGAAGTCTCCTGCACTGCCAGATATAGTTAACATAAGCGGGGTCAGAGCAAGATCTAGCTTGGGACACAGCCTGGCCTGAAGTGCAGCGCAGAATTAGTCAGAAGGTTTCGCTCCAGCGCCATGTGGCTCTGGTCCCCGCTCATCCTGCAGCATGCCTGTAGCTCGGTGCGGCGGCACCGCCAGCTCCAAGAGGGGACGCGGCAGGGAGGCACTGGCCACCTGGGCACACGTCCCTCGTGGGCGCCTGCCCAGTGCGGGTGGCAGGGCTGAGGGACAGGGCTGGGAGGCAGGGGCTGGTGGGGAGACAGCGGTGGGACTCTGTGGCGAGTTGGTGGCTGCTTCTTGGTCCTGCTCCTCTCTGCTGCCACTGTCACGCCCCTTGTGCCTGTGCTCGGTGCAGTGCTGGCGCCCGTGGGTATCGGGCACAGGGCCGTGACACCTGGCCAGAGCGGTGCCGGGAGCCACAGCGAGTGTGTCAGTGCAGCAGGACCCCAGCCCTCACGCTGCCCCGGTCCCTGCCCTGCCAGTGGTGCCAGTGTTTTGTGGCCAAAGCTGATGCGTGCAGAGCCCAGCCGTGCGGGCGGGCACTAACCACTGCCTCTCTCTTGCTCTTCCAGTTAGCACTGAGCTGAGTCAGGGCTGTGCCAGAGGCTGCGACCTGTGCTCCGAGTTCAATGGGTGCCTGAGATGTTCCCCCAAACTCTTCATCCTTCTGGAGAGGAATGATATCCGGCAAATTGGGATTTGCCTACCATCTTGTCCACTGGGATACTTCGGCCTTCGCAATACAGACATGAACAAGTGCATCAGTGAGTATGGGGGTGGGAGGGAAAGGGCAAAACGCCGGAGGGTGGCAGTGCTTTGCAGTGCTTTGCAGGGGATTGTGCTGCCTCTGGTCAGGGGAGAGGAGATGCTGTGGCTGTATCGAAGGGGAGAAGGCAGTGCTGAGCAGGGCAGCGATCTACCGAGGGAATAACCCCATAATTTATGCCGATGTTGGCTAACGCACCTTGGGTGCCCCAGGGGCTTCCCCGCCGCAGCACTGTGCAGCCGGTGCAGCGTGCAGCCAGGCTGAGATGCTCCTTCCCTTTGACCAGCTGCTAGATACTGCCCAAACCGTGCCCTCAGAAGCTGGGTAAGCATCCACTGTCCCCACATCAGCCCTTACATTCAGGTTTTGACTTGAGTTTTGGCCTTCCTGGTCTTTGAGAGCCTCTGTGGGTCTCTCCGTACTGTGGGCAGGTGGTGGTAATGGACCAGTGGTCCGTTAGAGCAGAGGGCCACCAGTGAAGCCTTCAGGGCTGGGTTACCCCATCGCAGCATGCTCAGCACCGCCCAGGTCCACGCTGTGGACAGGGCATCCTGCAGGACATCTGGGAAGCTCTGTTACCTGGGCTGCCAGACTGGCACCCTCTTTCTTTTGGAGGAAGGAGGAGGAGGGAGATCCTTTCAGCTTTTAAGGTACTGCTCGCACAAGTACCTTTTCTTCTCTCCTCTGCCTGTTCACCATAGCCAAGCAGCTGTCTGAATGAGATCCTGGGCCTGGGGCTGACTCGTTCAGCCAGAGCACCAGAAAGAAGCTGGACATGGAAAAATGCAGTCACTTCCCTAGCAGTTCCATGCAAACCAACCTTATGGCCAGATTTCCATGTAACTCCATTTCTTTGCAGCCCACACTGTAGCTGCAGCTGGAGCAGTTGATACAGGACTTCAGTCTTTGCACTGTCCCAGTTTGGCTGACTGATGCTTAAGCTGAACACTAGCCCAAACCTTTTCCACCCTGCCTGATTTCAATCTGGCAGTGGCTGCTGCTGGCTATGAGAGCTGCAGCGCAGCGGCTCTGTCCTGTACCAGGGAACGGTGCAAAGAAAACTGACTTCTATCTGAGCAGCACAGCCAGGCCTGCCAGGAGGTTCAGAGGCTTGCCTTGGCTGCTGGCAGACCCCTTGGAGCCAAGAGCGAACTCCAGTTATCAGTCAAGAGCTTCCTGAGTCTTTTGCTCACGTCAGACTACATGATGGCTTTGTGGTTTTTTTCCCCAGAATGCAAAATTGAGAACTGTGAGTCCTGTTTCAGTCGAAACTTTTGCACAAAATGTAAGGAAGGTTTGTATTTGCACAAAGGGAGATGTTACGTCACATGCCCCGAAGGCTATTCTGCTGCCAACGGCACCATGGAGTGCAGCAGTCCTGGTAAGTGATGCTCGGGCACCTTTCACTGACCTTTTTGTGCGTCTGTCGGGCCCAGTCACATGTATTGCTACAGTTTGGTTTAGATGATAAAGCAAACCCCTCAGAGACGATGGCTCATTGTACCTGTGTCGAGTGGGTGACGGTACAGGCCAGACCCAGCCCGTCAGAGGGCAGAGCCCTCTGGAAGCCAGCCTAGACGGGGAGCAGCGTGTTTGTGAAGTGTGACTCAGAGTTTGTGCGGTACGGCAAGGAAGGGGGTGCCTTGAAAACTTAGGAAGCTGCTGGGGAAACACACATACCCTTCAAGCCTACAGTGGGGGAGAGATGCGATGCGATGGTGTGCAAGGGCTCCGGGAAGTCGTGAGGCAGCAACAGAGAAACGAGAGTTACTGCTGGCCTCTCTTGTTATCTGGCAGCACAATGTGAAATGAGTGAGTGGGGCCCCTGGGGGCCCTGCTCCAAGAAGAGGAAGCTTTGTGGCTTCAAGAAGGGCAACGAAGACCGAACGCGGCGGATTCTGCAGGCTCCCTCCGGAGACGTGTCCCTGTGCCCTGCCACCACGGAGGTGCGGAGATGCACCGTGCAGAAGAACCAGTGCCCCGAAGGTGAGCAGACGTGGAATATCTCACCATCCTTCCCCAGCATCCTTTTTTTGTCAGGCACAAGTATCCAGCCAATTGTCCAGTATCATAAATGCACTGCGCATCTCACTACCCCTCTACGGTACAGGGAACACAACGTGACAACAGCTAGAAAGACCCCCGGGTGGATGATGCTCAGCACGGCTTGCCACATGTCCCACGGGCTTTCAGGTATTTTAGCTTCTTCCCTGGCCGGAGAGCAGCAAGGCAGCTGAGCAGCCGAAGGTGCATGCCTGTGCTCTGCGGTGAGGGAAGTGGTCTTCTCCTCTACCAGAATGCTTAGGTTTGTGTTTTTCCCAGGAATTAGAGTGTCTTCAGGATGAATGGTGGTTTGGTCATTGCAGCTGGGTTGAGTGTTTTGAGGGAAACCGGTTCTGAGCAGTGACTAACACCACCGGGATTAAACAGCCGGGCAGGGGGAGGCAGACACGGCCGATCCGTTCCTCTGATGCACACAGCAGCGTGCGTTAGCTAAGGGGCTTGGTATGCAGCCGCGGAGAAATGCAAGTGTTAACACTTCTGCTGGAGACCGACAATTACAAAGCTAAATCCTGATTTGATCCTTCTTCCCCATTTATATTTAGGCAACAGCTCGCAACGGAAAGCACAGCCTGGCAGATAGGGTGGCTGTCAGGCACCTCTGTGCGTGGAGAGGGGCACAGGCCCTTCGGGCCACCCCCAGCAGCAGTGGGCCACGGGCCAGCTCGCTGTGCCAGAGAGCCTCATGGTGCCCCTTTGCTTTACTGCAGGGAAAAGGAAGAAAAAGGAAGAGCAAGGAAAGCAAGATAATGCGAATGGGAACAGAAATCGGAAAGACACCAAAGATGCTAAATCTGGCACCAAGAAGAGGAAGAGCAAACAGAGAGGGGCTGCGGTCCCCACAACGTCCGCTAGCCCTGCCCAGTAGCTGCCCCTTTACGTCACCTGATGGCAAGACTTCATTGCTGCTATGTACATGAAAGCTTTATTGAACCAGAGCACTGCTACACAACACGTACACATGTCCAGAAAGACAGACATATACTCCCAGACTGACCCACAGACCCGACAGAAACCACATACACAATACTTAAGGAGGCTGCACACACATATACCACCCAGGACCGCGGAAGGATGCTGCCAAGAAGAGGAGTGGAAGCGCACACGGAGAGAAGCCCACCTCCCCAGGGCTCCATGGGGGACACTGCAGGGAGGAGAGGTGTTGAGTCAGCGAAGGACCCAGACACGAGATTTTGTGACCAAAGGCCTCAACTTGGGACCGGCCACGTGGCCCCAGTGCAGCAAGGCTGCAGCCAGAGGGACGAGACCGGACCCACACGGCCGCTCTCCCCAACCTGGGACCTGGACTCACACAAGGGCAGTGGCCTCTTTCTCTTCCCCCCACCCTTTATTTTGTGTTTTAAGCTGTATGACTTTATCATTGCGAATACATGTTAAACGTTTGTGGTAAGAGGTCAGTGGTATCTGCCCTGAATCTGCTTCAATGAGTTATTTCAAATTAAAAAAACAAAAACCAAAATGACAACCAGCTTCCTGAGTGTGTGGTTCATGCCTTGGCCCCTATGGAGGCTGGTGTCCCACAGGACAGAGACTCACTTGTGGAAGGGAAACTCACCAAAGCTTTAAGAAAATCCCAGAAAATGTTGCCAGCTGCACTGCAGCCACAAATCAGCCGTCCTGCGCTCGCAGGACCCCAGCTGTGCTCCACGGAGCCCCCTGAGGAATTTCCCATTGAAGGATCCAGTTAACATGCAGCAGATTGAGAAAATGAGAGGTTACAACAAACCACAGGTTGCCGAAACACTGTGACTCCACTTGTACAGTCACAGCTGCGGGACTCCAACCCGGGCTAGGGACACGCTCGTCCGACCGCCCGGACACCACCCAGGCGCGTAGCAGGAGGGGAGGCAGGCGGGAGGGGGAAGGCACAGTTCGGGCTCTGCAGAAGAGAAACAAATTGTTACGTTTGATAGAAACTACTGCTCTGCGTGCCACCGACTGGAATTCCCTGGATTCAGCACAAGCGCTCCTGCTCTGCGAGAGCCGACACCTGGGCAGAGGAACCGGGACAAGGAGCGTGTGGGACAGAGACCTAGTGAGACCCGCGCGGGCCGCACGTGAACGCTGCCTTCTCTGCACGGAGAGCTTTACCCTCGGCAGTGTCACGAGGTGGCATACCGCTCAGTTTCCCTTATATTTTAAAATGTGCTTCTTCAGTATAAATATGTGCAGACATTTAATTCCTCTAGAGTTCAGCAAAAGCCCTCTGGTCCTGAGGGACGGAGCCAGGGGAGATGCCGTGGCTCCCAGAGATGTGGCTGGGGCGGATTAGTGACGTGCTGCTGAAGCTCCTGGCTCCCCCACTAAGGTGATGGGCAGGGAAAAGCTCACCCCAAAGCTAAACCTGGCAAATACAATCTCCACTGCGCTTGCTTTCGTACCACCTTCTCTGCTCTGTGGTTTTGGAGGGCAGAGAGAGCCAGTGAGTGTGTGGGGACGCCTGTGGGAGAGCCCCCCGCTCGCTCCGACGGGTCGCCTGCCCACACCTGGCAGCCCTGGTCCTCTCCTGCGGAGAGCTGGCAGTTCGTGGTGCCCGCCGAGGACTCGGCTCCGGCAGAGGACACCTAAACTCTCCCTTCGCCCCATTTGCTTTGTGGCTGGCTTGGCTCAGTGCAGGACATGGGAGCTGCACAGTTGTTTCAGCTCCAGAGCTGTACCAAGCTCTCCGTGACTGCTCTGCTGGCAGCAAAACCTTTCAGCCCATCATCCACTTTATGTTTAAGTAAACAAGAAGCCGTTATATCTTTTAAAGGGGATTCCATTTCAGCACAATGATAAACGACCAGCATACCAAGCAGAGAGAGAAAGAGGTTCTTAAAAGTCATCCTTTGAGTTGTTTATGGGTCATGTTCAGACGATTTCTGAAAGCCTCCCAGCTGAAAGATCAGATCTCACTTTATTTTCTAGTCTCAGCCAGCCTGTGAGATAAGTATTTTGTTTGTGCCATGGCATTGCATATAAGCAGAACCATTTTTCCCTTCCGCTTTTTAGCAGCAATAATCAGTAACCCTTTCATGAACCTCAGCTTGCTAATTCATAAACGACTCCTTCCTCCCTCCTGCTGCAGTATCTCAATCCAGTTCTCAACAAGGATTAGAGAGAAGCGAGAGTGCATTAGTAAGGTTTTATACACGGAGGCTCTGTTAACTGACTGGATTCCCTACAGTAACTCATGGCAATATTAGCACAACTGTTTCAAAATGAAACTGCGTATAATAAATCAACACAACCTATTTTATAGAACTTTCTAGAGTTTTTTAGTTCTTCTTCAACAGTACAAACTTCTGTTGTAGCCTTTTCCCTTCTTTTTTCCTTTTTCACAGCAAAATGGGAAGAAAAAGGGAGAAAGGCAAAGCAAAGTTTAAAATGCATATTAAGAAAATCCAAGATTTTTCAGTATGGGCGATTTTAAAATTAAATTGCTTTAGAAAAATTAGGAGGAAAATATAAAAAACAAATCAAATTTCTTTTTTTTAATCAGCTCGAGAATTGTGCTTATTCCCACTGCCAGAGAGCTGGTTCATTTATGAATTTAGAAACATTTTGCCTTTGACCAACGTGATTTGCATGCTGAGTGCAACAGTCCAAGCCGGAGATTTCCTTAGATAGGTTGATGTCATCTCAACTCCATGCACATGAACGCTCTCTTTCAGCCCACCAAATAAAATCTGTTGTGGTGTTCTCTCCATGGCATCACTGTAAAATATGCTTCTTTAAACAAATAAATAAATAAATGGGTTTGCTGAACAAGCTTGGTTTGCTTTATTCACCAAAACTGGAGTCAAATCCCAACCGACCAAAAACGTCTAGAAAGAGAGAGCCTCTCGTAACTTCTGCCTACCTCCTACCGCCCAGAAGCCAAACGTACCTATACGGATCATGGCATGGAAACGTTGCTGCTCTGGCTTCTGCACATGTTCTGTACTTTGACCATCTAGTTGCTGAACTGGAGCAGTAGTTGCTAGATGTATAGAGAGACAGACAGACCCTTTGTCAGAAACTCCTTTGCATAGAAAACGTCTTCATTTATACTTTTGAACAAATGTGTTTATTCACTGGACAGATTTCTACTCAAAAGCTGCAGTTCCTAGGCGGTTTACTTAGCTTTTGGGTAATTCATCCCATGTAGTGGGGAACAAAGGGCAAGGAATAATATATTAACAGCTTACAGTCGTGGGTTTGGAACTGTTTAATTTCTATCTCATTTGCTGAGATTTAGGAGGTAAAGCAGACAAATTTCACCAAACACTGGTTGGTTGTATTATATTTTTATCCTCTCTGTGTAATATAAATCTGTATTTTTCATCAGCTACAGTCAAGTTAAATGTGCACACACATACTCCTCAAACAATAATTTACTGGCTTTCTACCTCCATGGAGACGGAGGCAATGTATATACGTTTTAGTTCATGTTTATAAAATGATTTCTCACTCAGAAGAAATCTTAGCTTTGATTAAAGGAAATAGAGTAGGATATTGAAACGGGTTATCCCTAATACTATTATTTGGATTACATTGTCTGAGAACAATAAAAGGGATATTTTATATATATTTACAGATTTTAGTAAGTCAATAGTCTTCACAGAGAGAGATGTTAGGCATTACATTTAAAAAAAAATTCTATTAAAATGACAGAAATACCAGCTGTATTTAACCAGTCACTATAAGTAAATCACGCCGATGGCATTTATATACATGATAATGTATTATACCCAACTGAATGCCAAACCATAGTTTAGGTGGAGCTGCTTGCCAGAATCTCCATGATTTTTGAAGAGCAGCAGGATCTTAGCGGAAAAAAAAGAGGCAACCAGGTAGATAATATATTGTTATTTACAACACAAGCAAAACCGCCTGGTTAGAACCTCGCCTGTCATTCACCACTGAAACGGCCTGCAAAAGGCCACGTCAAATCCTGCAACACGCAAGGCTGACATTCATGATGCAGCACATGCAGCTTTCCAGAAAAGAAGTCACTTTTCGTGACTATCAAAATCAAATCACAAAAGTACAGCATTTATATGTAAATGCTTTAGCTTCCAGGTTGCTAGTAAACACTTAATTCCTGTGAGAGAGATCTGCAGCGCTGCGTACGTTCAAAGAGTAAAGCAGAAGGCTCTGCAAGCCTGCGAGAACTGAGCGGGACTGAGCATGACGTTCGCTCCGAGGGCTCAATCCTGCTGGGCACAGTGCAGCCTGCGCTCTCAAAGTCCTTTTTCAACTTTTTGCCTTTTTTGCTTGACTTGAGTCTTCTCCTCCCTCCAGCTTTCCCCTATTGCTTTCAGTCACCATTTTGGGAACTCCAGATCCAAGGCAACGATATCTGGGATGGCTTTTGTTTTTTCTGTTAAGGAGCTGTCAAACCTGGAGCCCTGCCCCCGACTCTTGTTAGCTACATCCCTGAAAACCTATTCCTGAGGAACTGAGTTGGGAAAACTACTGTGGCGATAAACCATCTACGGTACCTCCTGGCAGTGCTTGGGACGATTTTGAAGGCTAGCTGCGAAACCCACTTCTGTCCTCGTGCTCTGCAGGGAATCACTGCAACAAGGAGAGTAAGATGGCTGATGTTGCCTTTATCCTATTAAATAAAACAAAGTAGCTCAATACCACACTGAAAAAGTGCTCCAAGTACATGTCCAGTCTTGTTCTGAAGTCTTGGAAATCTACTTTTCCTTCGTGTAATTGACAAAATCTGTAGATCATACAAGGAAGACAGTCCCTGCCAAAAATCAAACATCACTAGTTTTTAATAACACAATGGGAATAACCCCTTAGAACATATGTAATTATGGCAATGAGTCATTCTGATGGCATCACATAACCACATTCACTGGGATTTTGACAAGAGGCCACATAAAATTCAAAATGATTTCATTTCAGCGATGGTCGGGCTGGTCGTGTCAATGAAGCTGAGGCCGTTTGGCAGATCTGACAGGCCTGGCATCTATCATGGACCCCCCTGTCCTGTCTGGTACGCAGTATGGACAACATCCCACTGTAGCCAATTTAAAAAGAAGAAGAAAAAAAAGTTAAAAATTGGAACGGGAAGATGCATCAATAGCAAATGAAAAGCTTGTGAGTCATACAGCAACAGAGAATTATTTTAGTAGAGTAAAATATCTGACTCGTGTGTTATCGGATACACAAGTAAACAACCACAGCTACAGAGATACTGCAAGTTAAATACTGTTAGCCCAGTAATGTAATTTTGGTCAGGAAAAACATGAGAGAGAGGAGAGCGCAGCTGAAAGGATGAATTTATCCCAGTTTGAATACAATTCCCATATGTTATCACTATAATCTTTTCTTATAATAGAAAATACAGGATTGTAGCCCACCCCAGTTTGGGTGACAGGGCTCACTGTAAGCGAGGCTGGGGAAAGAGGTGCTGAGACCTCCGTGTTAAAGCTTTCAACGTGGGAATTCAACAATTAACTCAAAGGCTCTACCAATAAAAGTTCTCCACGACATAACCTCATGTCTAAAGCTAGCTATTTCTATTCTTTCACAGAAAGAGACAGCAATTTTCTGGATGCACTCCAAGGTATCTTGCTAACAATAAAAAGAGTGTTTTCTTAAGGAAAGGGAAGAAAGAGTGGGGGAGACCAGAGCAAGTATTACTCAACTATTTAGTCTAAAAATTTGAAAATCAAAAGGATCTTCTGACAGATTGATATCAACTCTAATAGAAAACACACTTGTCCTAGGAAAACTCTTCTACATGAGCCTCAAGTCTGATAGCTTAAAGAATTATCTACAATTTGGAATTAATTTTTATGCCCACATCAATGTGTATTTTTAAATGCCCAAGGCATAGATAATTCTATTAAGAGAAAAAACAGAAATCGTAGGCTTAACCAAAACAGACTGAACATTCAAGATCGCCATCTTACAAAGCATCTCACAAGTCCTGACTCATTAGGACTTCATTGTACAACAGGGACTATGCACTACGTAAAAGCGAAATGCTGAAAATCATTAAAAGAACAGAATCTCAGAAGCTCTGTTATTATTCTGTATTTAGAAGAGCATTAGCAGAACTAGAAGGAAATTGAACTCGCCGTGAATACTCTGCTGCTAATAAGTATTTAGAAATGATGGGCCAGAGCTTCGTTTGGGGAATGATTCCTCAACGTGCTGAGCATTTTGGCCCCAGCCCAATCTCTGGTAGAAATTAACACCGTTTCAGTGGAGCTTTGCAATTCCCCCAAGGTGAGGATCTCTCCAATTTCTATTAAAACCTGGCACTAACATGAATGTAGGCTTAGTCTTCAGACACATAATTTGCCTAAATTTGATTTGTTTCTGCACTGTCCGTGCAATTCTTTACATGCATACAAAAACGCCAGTGTTGTTATTTCTAATTTTAAAAAGTCATTGCCAGTAACCCAGAAAAAACAACCCTGTGTGCCCATAAACATCCCACCAATACTGCCCTGCCGCATGTAAGTATGCTCTGCAACGCCAGTGCTCCCACCAGCGTCCCTACACCAACAAACCAGTTTGCTGACCGCATGCATTCATCTGCAAATGGAAATAAGCATTAATGCCAAGCTCGCAAATGATTCTCATTATGTTTCTGTGAACAAACAACATTTCACAAACAATGAGGGCTCCTGTGCCAGCACCCTCGTTATTACAGCCTTCTCGTCTTTGAAACGGCCTGCGGTCCCCCCGCTGCGCAGGGCGGGAG
>VYZW01011697.1:6154-17445 GCA_013401315.1 Balaeniceps rex
TAAATACAGATTAGCTGGAAACCCTCTTTGTGCTCCCCTGAGACTAAAAGTGGCACTGGGAATCACAGAATCTGGGACTGGCTCCAGCAAGAATATATTCTGCACTTCTTTACAGTTACGTAGCTGATGGCTTTTCTACACAAGCCCCAGCAGGGCTCCCTGGAGGCACACTGACCACCTCTTCTTGTTGAAAGCTGATTANGACTCCCAAGCGCTCCCAATGTTCTGCCAACTAGAAACAGTGGCACCAGCTACAGCACTAATGAACTCCTTCACAACATGCAGTGCCCTCTCCGATAATTCAGTAGTTTGGAAGACAACACAGAATTCTTCTAAGCTTTTTTTTAAAATCTTTATCACCATCAATTTCATTGCTCCCTAGTTCACAAAAATTTTTTTTTTTCTTCCATTATGTCCAAATTTTTTGCTTGGTCACATCTGTGATATCATTTTAGGTATGATGGAGTTATTAAGGGTTCAGTGTGGTCAGAACCAGCCTCTGTTCTCACTATTTCGTTCTGATATATACCAGTTAAAAGACAAAGTTTTGTGTGGTTTCCTGACCCAGATCTCTTCTTCTGATCCTGTTTTTATTATTGTTGTGAGACACGATGTATGTATCAAAGTATCCTTGTTTCCACCAGAACCTTTACATTTTCTCTTTTGCCAAATAAGCCTCTCTTCAGTGTATAACACTAATAATGCTTCAGCAATTTTAATTACTTGCACATTACAAGCACAAACACTTTTTGTCCTCTGGTGAACACATACGCCCCCCGTTAAAGCCTTGCGCACATACGTGCAAGCAGGCACACATGCAGGGCTATACTGCCCTTCCAGTGGAAAGAAATCATCTCTGTTCATAGAAATTTTCTGTGTTTACAGAACAGGCATCTTTAGGCTCAGTTATTACAACGCTCCATTATTTCTTTTGTTGCAGAATGGTAGGGCTGGCAGGGACTTAGGTAAGCCTCATTAAGCAACTCTTGCAGTATGCATAATCATTGTGATGGAAGTCATAGGAGTGTTTATGATATTCTTACATGAATCAATTAAATATGGGACTTAAAATGACTCATCATGGTTCTGCAGCATTCACTTCCCATCTGTCTGACCTTTGTTCCCTACACAGGCATGTTGGATCTTCTTCCCACAAAAATCTGAACCTGGTATATAACTGACAAGAACGCTGTATGGCTTACACACATCACAGAATGAGAGCGTGCCTTAGGCTGCAAAGTTTGTTACTCTGCTTTCAAAAACATACTCACAAATCACCTCTCCAAATGGTACAGAATATCAGCTCTGGAAGTACTAGCGGTCAGTTATTCATCGACACAGCTACTGAAAGGTTATGTGTCTTCACAGCTCACTGGCTTTATCTACTCATA
This sequence comes from Balaeniceps rex, assembly GCA_013401315.1. Taxonomy (NCBI): domain Eukaryota; kingdom Metazoa; phylum Chordata; class Aves; order Pelecaniformes; family Balaenicipitidae; genus Balaeniceps; species Balaeniceps rex. The sequence goes on from VYZW01011697.1 coordinate 7,546, forward strand.
GAGGAATATCTCATCTAAAGCTTCACTGCCATCCTGCCCATCAGCGTATGTAACACTGCATACAATAACATGCACAAACACTCCTCACTATATGGAGTTGTCACCTTTTGTTTGTCTCTGGATGAACCATGTCGTGTTCTTAGTTGCAACTGTAGAGACAGTAGGAGGGGCAGTGCTGCCAGCTCATTATGAACGCTCAAAATGCTGTCCCCCATTGACCATCAAGGAAAATATTACTCACAGCCTATGCAAGTGGTATGGCACACTCTATTTTCATAACAGTCAATTGCAGGAGCATTAATTCATTTCCTTTTCTTTCACTATCTGGAATATGAAAAGTGGTGATCCACTGGGAAGACAAATAAAGCCAGATTCAGCTGAGCAAGGTCAAATCAAAACACTTTGGGCTACGACTAAGGGCTTGAAGAACCAGCAGAAATGCGTCGCTGACTGCACTTGCACAACACAGCAGGTTCATGGCAGGAAGCTCTAAAAAGAGTCTGTGTGCTGCCAATGCAACAATTAATTCCCTAAACTGCACTGTAATTCGGAGACAGTTGGGTAAGCATATTAATATTTCCTACTGAAAGCAGGACAAATTTCCCAAGAACTTCTATGAGAAGTTTTCAAATTTCCACCAGTTTTAAGGTACAAAAAAAATAAATATCATCAAAGTGTGGTGGAAAAACAAAATGCATGAGAACATTTAATACCACCATAGCACTGGTAATCACTACTTCATTGATAATCCACAGTCCTACATTCAGTAACACCATTTGCCTTATAAATTAGGTAAAAATTCATAGAGAATAACCTACTACTAGTATAGAAAAAACTACTCTTAAATAGAAGGGACTGCTGACTTAAGAGATGCCTACAAACCATCCATAATTCTCTATCATGATTTTGAGAGTGCATGAGCACAGCATTTTTAATATCACCCCTTCAGATTCTGACACTCGCACTCTCTATCTGCACAGTAGTAACACTGAGGACATTACAGACCTACCTCCCACTTCAGGAGAAATAGAGAATACTCAGACTCCATGCTGCTAAGAGCGAAGTGCCACATTTGACAACAATATTGGCTAAAAATAAAAACTAACTCAGAAAAAGTGCAAAGGGGTTTTCAGTTGCATGAGTTCCCTCATCTGGTTCATAGCACAGACCCCACATACGGTTGTTCCAGCATAAATGAGGGATTAGCAAGGGGATGGAAAAGAGGCCAGTGACAGAGATACAGGAGCTGTATATATACAAGCACTGCTGCTGGGAAAATACATGTGCAATCGCAGATAAATTCAGTTTGTATTATTTATATATGAACTTGAATTCTGGAACTGAAGTGTCTACAAACCACACACTGGCCATCTCTTCTCTCACCAGTATAACACCAATACTTATTTCACAGACAGCAACTCCACTTTAAGACAGACAACTCCTTGGGCTTTGCCCACAAACCAAAGGAGAAAACAAATTGACTTGAAGGTCATAAACTTTGTCTACACCAATTCTTGCATGAGAAAGTTAATAGCAATGCAACATATCCCCTATTGCCTGAACATTTCTTGGCTCCCTAAGAAAGAAGCACTCTGAAAACATGTACAATATTCTCCCTGCTGGGACGTGTTGTAGCTATCAACCAAGGAAGAAACTGCCTGCATGCTGTGTTATCAGTATGTTGTCTGTATGGCTGTGCAGCAGATTGTTGCTGCTTCCTTATTGCTGCTCCTGCAGATTTCATCATTGCTTTCAAGTATATGATTAAAAATGCATTATATTGGGGCTGCAAATTAATCATTAAATTTGAACTGCAATCAGACAACCCCTCCTAGTTTACAGTCACCTAAAAGTTCATTCTACCAGGTATTTATTTCATATGTGGTTGAAGCTGTCTTTCAATGTCATCTAGGAATGCCTTCAGAAAAAAATGGTAAGTATGCGGGGCCACTTGGAACTGCAGTGCTGTGAAGACATAATGAATGACAGTGTTTTGGCAGACATGAAGCCAAGACCACTTTTCCCAAAGGAAGCAAATATTGAAAACATGCACTTTGCCTGGCCTCCCTATGTATAAGTCAACAGCTTCCTATGATGATTCATTAAGACTTACATCATCACCACCATTGTTATTTATACTGAGAGCTCTTCAGAGAGAGAATTATCTCTTGCTCTATATGTGCACAACATCTGCCATGGCTACCACCTCAGAACATGAAACTGCATTAATTCTTAGTTAATATGACTTTCCTATGGAGCATTTCTATGCTCATATGGAAAAAACAAGGGATAAGAGAAGAAGCACATGAATTCCATCAACAGCTCTTGAGAAACCCATGAAAATACTTCGAATGCTTCTTCAGCACACTATAATTTCCATACACACTTGCGTATCAGCAGGTCAGGAACTGCCTAATGCTGAACTAGTGCCCAGCTGAGCACCATTGGTGGGACTGGCCAAAGTCTATTGGGAATCTGCCAGCGATTAGCGCTCTCATCTTGGAGGTCTGGTCTGATAACAAAAATGTCTCCTTCCTCTTCCCAGCGAAAACATTCCCTGTGTAACTCATGACTTGAAAACATGACTGTCTGACCAGTCAATGCTTTGAACCAGGCCAAAAAGCCACAGATGTCACCATCCTACAGAACCGTATGGTTCGGGCTGTTTCTGAGCTGAGCTCACATGGGTCTAAGTGAATGCTTCCAGAATGCCCTACATCAGTTTGGTGTTCCAGCTGACAGTACAGAAACTCCAGCAGACACTTTTTGTTCCCCACCAAGCAGAGAGTAAAAGCAGAGCATTTTCCCTGGCCTCCGTTATAAGAAAAGAAGTTGGCAATGGTTGATGAAAATTTTCCTAGCAACTCAGCAGGATATAATCTTTCCTCTCACAGTTCCACAAGGCTCTGAAGGGCCCTTCAAAATTTGCTATAGCTTCAGAGATAAGTGCCCAGGGAGCAAAATGCTGCAGTTCTGTGTAGCAGAAGGGCAGGCTGAGAACAGCAGTGAAGTGAAACTGTTAGAGTGGACATACCGCATCATTAGCACTCCCGCACGCATTTTCCTGATCAGTCAATTCCACAGAGTACAGAGATCAAGTGGATCATTAATTCTTCACAGTAGAATTAGAGGGCATTTTAAAGTGCCATTTTAGTGAGAGATGTCTAACAACAGGAGAGCAAAATAAATACCATATTATTAGTGGGTGCACTCTGTACTAGATTCATCAATTTAGTCATCTGCTGAAGTATTCTCCCATTCTTTTGTACTATATGTAGGCAAGAGTTGCAAACATAAATACTGGGAAAGAGAGATATTGTAGATAAAATATAACTTACTGGCACTGTACTTAGAGAATAATATCAAACAATAAATACAGCCTAATGTATGTTATCACTGGCAACAGAAATTTGCAACTGTGGAAAATGTTCTGATTCCACAAATTTATGACATCTGTGTACCATAAAGTAGACTATGCCACACTCTACCATTTTATAAGTTCACATTTTTTCCTATTAAGATAGTCTTATCTTATACAGCTTTCCTTCTACGGCAAGTTGCACAAATCAGGTGTCCAACCTCCTAGCAAGTTCACAGCAGAGACATTTCCATGGTACCAAAGGGAATGAGAATTGCCCTATACATTTAATGGCATGCTAACTTGCCCAGGTATGTCCATTTTAATGTTTAATTTGCTGACGTCTTTGTCTATAGTAAGACAAAGCAGCATGTATGAATAAAGAAAACAGACAAAAAGTACAATATTTTGCTAGCTGCTAAATAACATAAAATGTGTGAAAATCACAATTAAGAAAGCCACAATTAAGCAGAGAAAACATGCCACCCTCACAACATACCAGGATCCCCTTTTCGTTTAGGACAGACTTTTACACACTTTGACACATTTTGTGCCAGGGAGCCTGGCTGCCTTAAGATGGGAAGATGTTTAATGATTCCTTTCTTTGTATAAAGAAAAATAAGTTTTCTTCTGCTATTAATAACTATTATAGGCATTCCTACTAGGCAGTGGATAAGGTTGTATGAGGTGTTCAGTGCTTCGCTCTCATCTGTGATCAGACTCTCACACAGGCTGGATCTAATTCATCTCGGACCAACAGCCACCTCTTGATTTTTGGATGACCATTTCCTCTAAACTTTCAAAGAGAGAAAGAGAATGCATAATTTGGAAAGAAGGGTTCAAGAGCTAGAGGGAGGTATCAAGGATAATGTGATAACTCAGATATTAAAAAAACACTTTAGCAAGCAATGGAGTATATAAACTTACGGGGTGTCCGGGGGAAGGCGCTGGTGGGTGCTGCAGGGCGGCCCCTGTGAGGAGCGGCTGGGGCTGCCCCGCGCGAGACACAGCCGGTTCCAGCCGGCTCCAACGGCCCCAGCGCAGGGTAGGGCTGAGCCCCTCAGCCACGGGCGGGCGCCTCTGGGAAAGCCTGGGGAAGGAAGGGCAAAACGCTGCCCGGCAGCCGGGGCTGAGGGAAACAGTGTGAGAAACAGCTCTGAGAGCCCGAGGGGAGAGCAGGAGGAGGGGGAGGATGTGGTCCAGGCACCAGAGTGGAGATTCCCTTGCAGCCCCTGGAGGAGATCACAGTGGAGCAGGTGTTTCCACACTGGAGCAGATATCAACACCATAGTCCATGGATAACCCACACTGGAGGAGGTGGCTATGCCCTGAAGGAAGCTGCAGCCCATGGAGAGCCCACATTGGAACAGGCTCCTGGCATGACCTGCAGCCCATGGGGAGGAGCCCACTCAGGAGCAGGTCTATCCTGAAGGACTGCAGCGCGTGGAGAGCCCGCACTGGAGCGGAAGGCAAGTGTGAGAAGGAAGAAGAGGCAGAGAGGAGCTGTTATGGACTAACCACAGCCTCCTGTTCCCCATCCCCCTGCGCTGCTCCGGGGGCAGGAGGCAGAGGAGTTGGGACTGAGGGAGTGAAGTTGATCCTGGGAAGAAGAGGGGTGAGGGTAAAGTGTTTTAGCTTTTGTCTTTGTTCCTCACCATCCTACTCTATTTGTAATTGGCAGTAAATTAAATCAGTTTCCCCCAAGTTGAGTTTGTTTTGTCTGATTGTAATTGGTAAGTGATCTCCCTGTCTTTATCTTGACCCCCGAGCTTTTCCACCTTATTTTCTCCCCGTGTCCCATTAAGGAGAGGACTGAGTAAGCAGCTGAGTGGACATCTGGCAGCTGGCCCAGGTCAACCTACCAAAATGAATAAGAACTTTACAGTCCTGGAAGATACGACATAGATAAAGGTAAAGAAAGACATGTGGGAAACACAGTGTAAGTATGTTAAACTCAGTGCTGAGCCATAGAAAGATGACCTTTTTTCTGCCCATGTCATATGAGGAGCTTGCCTCTTCACACCAGTCTTGTCATTATCCTGTACAGTAGAAATCCATTAATAGAGCATCCATTGAGCACTTCCAAGGGTCAATTTCTGCCAGCTTTACGTATGCTGAGTATTCCCACTGACTACTGGTCAAAGTTGGCGGAACCTGGCCTTGTTCTAAAAACCACTACTTCTAGGGGTTAGCCATTAAGATTAGTAAGTAACTGTATATTTTCCAGCAAAGCTTCTTATATTGAATGTAAAAAGTCAGCCTACTACGTGGCAAAACAACATATGCAATTATTCTACAGAATACTCCCTACAGCACATGCAGCATTGGATTTCTCAGTATCAGGTGATTTGAACTTGTTGAAGAGCCAACCTGCAGAATGAAGTTGAAGAAAGTGAATACAAGTGAAGTTTAGGTGTATGGCAGAACACACTTACTATGATAGAAGATAGAAAATGGCATGTAATTCATGCCAAAAATCAACTTTTGGTGCAGCTGTCACAGACTACATTTTGATTAGGTATAGTCAAAGACTTAAGATTAATATTCATTCTTACCTGTAATACTTCAAGGACTATCAAAAAATGACAGGTCATTGTCACAAAAAGCAAAGCAAACATTCATCCATTTTAATTTTAAACTCAAGGTATTTAAGCTAGTCTCATGATCTTTCACTGGCATAAACATTCGCAAGAAACCAGTTTCAAAATGTTGAATCCAATGTAATCTTGGGAGTGGAATTTGAAACTCAGGCACAAGTATTATTGCTGAAATATTTCCATATTTATGAAATTGGAGAAAGGAAACAATGGCATGGGATTTTTTTAGTCAGTCTGTACTCAAATATGAAAAAAATCCCTGGAGGACTGTTTGCACTCCAGCCACAGAGTCAAAGACATCTACACTAATATTCATCAAATAGTCTAGAATAATGGGAACAAGTAGTGAAATCACAGTCTATTCACAGACAGACATCAAGCAGAAAGAAAGGCTAAATTTCTTGTCATTGTTGGTGAGTGCCAGCAAAACACATTTGGATAGCAGGGAAAAAATGTCCCATGATGCAATTGATCATGAACATTAAAGACAAAAAGATATAGTTAAGGGTTTGAGAAGTAAAGGCAACTGTCATAGCCCCAACTTCAGCACCATAGTTTGCAACATGTCAGTATGACATTTATAGTAATGACTGAGAGCAAGTGTAGCAATGACCTTTACTCATCAGCCATGAGTAGAATAATAAACACTGTTAAGGACAGCAGAGTTATAACTCAATTATGTCCAGATCAAAAGTAAGATACTCGTAATATAAAAGGTCATTTATTTCAAAGGAAGAGTTCTGAATTTCTTTATTTCTGTTGTTTTCCATCCTTAACCTGTATTTTGAGATTGAAACATTGTCATTACATGACAAAAGCATGAAATTTCCCCTGGGTAAAGCAGAAAGGCAATTCAGCCAGAAATAATTTTCTGTTTATGCAATGGCCCTTTCTATTAATTGTCTATGGTTGATTGTATTATCAATGTAAGGGTTATAAAAATACTGAGGAAATGTAAGGGCATGTTAAAAATCCTCATCCAGTCTTAAGGGATCTGTTGTTTTTACTATTATAGCATCTTTCTCTATGACTTCCTTCTGCTGGTATCTTGAAGAGCCTGTATATTGCAATGGATCTGCAAACATTGGAAATTGGTATCATTGGAAACATCAAACATTCTACACTCCTGTGATTTCAGTAAAGCAGCAACAGTGTAAAACTAGAAGCAAAAAATGACGAGTAAGCATTTGCATTTTATTTAGGAGAATTTTAAACAGCTACTCTAATTCCCTGTTGGTATCACTAAGGTAGAGTTTGGAGGATGCATGAGACAAGCAGACAGTCAAATTATGCTAGAGGCCCACTGTTGTTGCATTAATATTATAATAATTATGGATGCTTTCCTTCCAAACTCACATACATACGCAGCCTACAGGCCTGAATCTTCATTCCTTATCTCCAGAAATGACTGTAGAGTTTCCCTCAACAGTATGACTGGAGTGCCAAACACAACCTTTTTGCTGCTCATGATTTCTGATTTATTCTTTCACTCCCAGCATTACCTCCAGTGGATGGCTTAGGTTAATAAGTGAACCACGTAACTGTACTAAAGGATTCTAAAAGAAATAGCAGGAGACAACTGTCACCATGGTATCAAACTGTACTTTCTTTTGCTTGAAGAGAAACATTAATAAGATTGTACAAGAAGAGGTGGGAGGGGAGTTACCAACAGTAGCAATGCATTGTCTAACATCCTGAACTCAAATGAAGGAAATTTTTTGAGAACCCAGGACTTAAAGAAACATCTAACAACCTATTCCCACTTACGTTCACATATTGTCCACAAAGTCTTAAACACATCTACTGAAAAGAAAACTATTCAACAGCTAGTATAAGCTATTCAGCTGTGACCTGTGGTAAAAAGTAAGGAAGAAATATACTTGACTCATGCAGACATATATTTCCCCCATCCTATTATCAGTCTCCATGCTATCTTTTGGAACTTAAATGAGTTTATCCTGCTGTGTGTTAGCCCTAAAAAGGTATACTTTTCTTTCAGAGAAGATACTCATTTGGTCAGGGAATCGAACTCCTGCCTTCAATCTCTTGCTGAACAAAGGGCTCTGAACAAGTGAACTTCTTAGCCTAATGTGGAAACGCCTGATAACTTTCTCAGAACAAATACCAAATTTGCATTGTTTATTAGCAGGTATTGACTAAAAGCAAGCCTCTAACAGTAAAGATTCCTTAGCTGTAAGATATTTAAAATCTGAAAGTACATCTAGATTAATATACTCCAATTTTTCTTGTCTTTAACATACACAGAATATCATCCTTCATGAGAGTGGTGAATATCACATGAATATGCAAGTAGCTTTTTTAGGTTTTACTTATGGTGTCTATCACTGTGGTATGTCAGGCAGCAATTCTGTATAGAGAGTAAGTCAGAGACTCCTTCAGAATTGAGTCCATAAATGAAGCGGAAAAATTACAAAAATAGACAAAAGTGGATAATTCTGTAAATATTATCTACTCAGCATATTTCTTGCAGAACTTGCAGAACAGCTGCAGATATGCTGCAAGATGCAAAGATCCAAAGTTTTTTACTCTACGAACTCATGAACTGAGAGCACTTTGGTATTTGATATTTGGAACTGACTTTGTTCTGTGACTTCTCACATGGCATTTTTCATGTGGCTTGATAGGATAAACACAGACTTTATAATTGCTTAGAGGTAACTGAAGCTTTCATATGTTAACATAGCAAAGTAGTGAGAAAAATGGAGAAAGGAGCACCTCTCAGAATGAGGCAACAAAAAGCTTTCTCTTGAAAGTATTTATAATAGAAATTTACTTCATCACCATTGAAATTGCTGTTGAAGATGTAAATATTTGTGGGGAAAACTGATTTCAAAAAGGAAAAAACTCAAACTTTCAAAATGTCTGATTTTTATTTTCAATGATGCTTAGGACGGATTTATCAGAAAATGCAAAAAAGAAATTCCAGACCAGTTCTGAATGACCAGATATGACACTCTTGGTTCAGTCAATGCTGATTTTTCATGCCCCACCTGTGGTTGGTAGTAGGTGATAGGTACCAATCTTTCTCAAACCCATACACTAGGGTGGGTCAGGTTGAACTTTGAAGATGCCTATCTATGAAGGGAGCTTAAATGAGTAGGTCAGACTAGACGCCTAGCTTTTTAACTTCTAAAGCTGGAGAAAACAGATCTTACGTTAAGAATGCTTCAGCAGTTCTGCTGGTGAAAGCCCTCACCCATTCAGCCACTCAGAGAATGTCTGAGCTCTAAGAGACAACCTTTGCACTTCAAAAAAAAAAAAAAAACNGTGATTTAAAGATATGATGTGTGATATGGTCATTATCTTTTAGGTCTTTCCCATCTCATTCACGTATTTTTAAACAAACTGGCTTGGTGAGAGCAAATATAAATATACAACAGTCAAACTCAAGCTAAATGTTCTTAAAAGGCAGTGTCTTGCCTTGGCCACTCAATCTTTCTAAAACATTTCATATTTTTAATTTTTAGGACAGACCTATACAAGTCACAAGACTGTTTAATAAAAACATTTACTTTTGTTGGGCTTTTTCTAGCGTATTTTCTTCTGCTTCAGTACTCCGGAAGAGCCGTTGGTGCTTTGAAGATCTTTGTATATCTGATTTCCACAAATGGTTGATTTTAATCATGATTGTTGCTTTAATGATAAATTAAAATTATTCTGTACTGCAAAAAGGACAATTTTGAAGACACCCTCAGTTCTCACCAGTGTCAGTGGTGTAATATGTAGCATTTGAAGTGCAGCTTAACAGGTGTCTTCACAGGCCTCTTATTTCAACGGTCCTTTACATCATGGAAAGATGGTAAAGCTCCCACATTTGCCAAGTGGTGTTTCAAGTGAACTGCATGTCATTTCAAAGCAAAGTACTGGATCTCCTACAGAGGAGCCATTTGTTTTTAGTGCAATGAATTTTAGTGTTTTCCTTTG